>CAUHTR010002330.1:0-60487 GCA_959609185.1 Schmidtea polychroa
AAAATAGAATATATAATGACAAGATAATTACTAAAAAACTATCCATAAAAACATAGTTTATATTTTACTCTTACATTCTCTCTAAAAATTAAAATTTCAATATGCATCTCAACAACGTTCCCTCTAAGCTGCGCGCGTGCGCGCGTGCAGCACCTCCAACTCCCCAGCACAGCAAAATTATTTTCAGCGCAGTATATTTAATTCAACCGTTTCATGGCAGTTGTTCCTAGTAAAAAAATGTGCCATTTTTTATTTTATTTTCACCTTCCAATTAACATATTTATTATAAAACATTACGAATTTTTGATACTCAATATTATTATGTGGTTCATTTTGAATATTTAAAAATTTTTCAATGTTAATAACCAGATGCATAATAACGGTATATTTCTGTAGTGTCGTTTTAAAACTCTTACAACAACGTTATAGCATTTTGACGCTCATTTGTATTTAAAGGCTGCTCAGCGCAGCTGACTTTGCGCGCACTGCTGCTTATGGCTTAGAGGGAACGTTGCATCTCAATGCTTTGAAATATTTAAAATTACACAAAATCACCTAGTTAAGAAATTACTTTAAAAAGAAAATTTGTTAATATTTTTAAAAAAATTTTGATATTATTTATAGAATTTTCAAAAAGTTATTTATCGTAAATTCGATCAATCTATCTGCAAAATGTCATCCAAGTCCAATCACTGGAAGTCCTTTAATTTGCCTTTGAAAGATTTGCGTGGCTCATACAATTATTCACAGTAAAGTTAATATAGAGTTTAAAAAGAGACAATTATTGGTGGACCTTGCTATATTATTTGTTATATTTGTTCTGATTATAAACATATATTTATCCATTCTTATATTCGTAAGAAACCAGCGCAAAACATTATTTAAAATATAAATAAATTCAATCATCTTGTTTGCAAAATTTATAAAATTAAAGAATCATTAAAATTTATTTTAAAAACTTACTAAATAATAAAAATATTTTCATTCTTTAAATGATTCAATTTATAGCAACTGAAATTACACATATTTAATGTCATTGAAAGCAACAGCAAAAGAAAAAAGTAGAAAAAACAAACGCAAATCTATAGGTAGCTAATTATACAATTATATATTTAAATAGTTGAAAATTAGTTCCAAAAAATTCAAATAACAAATTAATCAAAGATAACGTAACAACTTTATCCAATGAAAATCCCATTGAATCAGATCCCAGCATCAATTATGAAACCATTCCAGACTACTATGACTTAAAAAATGATTCTCTGAAGAGATTTTCTGAAAACAACATCAACAAAGTAAATATATAAAATTTAAATTTCGAAAATAATAAAAAATTATGTTTAGGTTAAGCAAATAATTGCGGATCGAGTTAATCTAAGTCGATGGGATTGGAATTTAGAAGACCCACTGTTGGAAACAATTAGACAGGAGATTTATAAAAGAGATAGGCGGAAAAGATTTATTAATCTTCTAATTACCGAGGGCTACAGCGCTCATTATTCAAAAATGGCTGAATATGGATTGATAACAGTGGAAAAGAGTTGAAAACATTTAAATGTATTTTGAAATAAATTTGTAATTAAATTTGTCTTTATTTTGACTTGCATTTTTCTATTAGTTTAATTTTTAATTTTATTTTAACTGTTGATAAAATAAAGATTTTTGGATGACGTTAAATCATTAAATAAATAACTGCAGATATTTGGATTAGTGCAAGAATTTCATGAAACTGGAAGAATTAGCACTACGAAGAAGAACGACAATCATTCAAAAGTTACCATCGGATTTTGAAGATTTACTCAGTTTTCAGTACCATGTTATCAACTTGAGAAAAGAGCATAATTATTCATTTAGTCAAATTGGAAACGCTGATGAATTAGCAATCTTCTTCGATATGCCAAAAAAACTATACAGTAAACCAGAAAAGATAAAAACAAATACAAATAATAACTACTGGATGTCAAAAGTCGCGCATTACCGCAATGTTGTCTATAACAGCTGACGGAAATAAATTGCCACCTTTCATTATTTAAACAGGAAAACCATACCCAAAGAGAATTTTCCTAAAGGTGTTGTAATCCGAACACAAAAAAATGCCTGGATGACGTCAGAATTGATGAAAGACTTGGTAGAAACGTCTGGAAGAAGAGACTTGGTGATCTTTTAAAGAGACGAAGCATGCTAGTAATGGATGTGTTCCGAGGACACTTGACTGATAACGTAAATTATAAAATAAAAAGAAAATAATGTGATGTCGTAATAATCCCAGGAGGAATGACAAGTCAACTACAACTTCTCGATGTATCTGCAAATAAACCATTCAAAGACAGAATGCGAACCTATTATGAAGTCTGATTAATTCGAGAAGAACATCCTTTGACACAATTGTTGTTTTTTGTTGATGAGAAGTTGTTGTAGGTTGTGAGTCGATTTTCTTAATAGTATCTTTTACATTTATAATGGTTTGTTTTGTTTAATAGCAGGTAGATTCTTTAGGAGATATTTATTATGTTAATTGTTGTTTCTTTTTTTGCATTGTTTATTTCATTATTAACCTTTAACCGGACAGAAGAGTCTTTTGCACTCTTTTTTCAACCATACGTAAACCAGAATTAAAATACTAATTCAAATTTAATTTTTTTGCACATTGTTTTATTGAATCATGAATTTTCTTAAAACAATATTCAAATTTTTTCGAAGTTTTTAAAATAACGTGTTTTCAAAAAAAAATAACATAAACGGACAGATGAGTCTGAAAGGCTCATCAAATAATTAAAAATAAAATTACCGAATATACTCGAGTATAAGTCGAGTAAATTTTAAAAGGTTTTTAAGTCTTAAATTGGAAACCCGCGTATAAGTCGAAGTAATAAAAATAAAAAAAGGTTTAAATGATTCATATATTCGTCGTGCATTTGAAGTAGAAACAAATGAAGAAAATGAAGATACTCTTACAGAAGAAAGTGTTGCTATAAATATGAATAGAGGTTTGAATGAGGAACAAATTCGTCCTGCAATTGAAGTAGAATCAGATTTAGAAAATGAAGATACTATTGAAGAAGAAAATTCTGATGTGGATTCGGTATCAGATAGCGAATCTAACTATACGGAAAGAGATTCCGAGGAAGATGACACGTTATATTACAAAGATGAATCGATGAATGGAGAACAAAATGAAAGTGAAACCTTTATGGGAAAGGATGGGACTCAATGGGAATCGAAACCAACACTAAATCACAGACGCCCACATCCATTCAAAAACCCACGCAAAAATGTGAAGCTCTCTTCTAGTTATAAAATCGATAGACCTGTTGATTGTTTTTCTTTATTTTTCAACGACGAAGTAATTGAAATAATTGTAAAACATACAATTATTGAAGCTACAAGAAAAATTGGAGGTAAATGGAAAAATACTACCCCAATAGAAATAGTTGCATTCAAAGGACTCCTACCTACCGCAATAGAAATGTGAATTATGAAGGTTTTTGGGATCCTCTTTTTGAAAGCCCTATATTTCGCGCTACTATGAGTATGCTGCGTTTCAAGTCAATTTTAAGATTTCATCGATTTGATGACAAGGAGACTCGGTCAGTGCGCAGATCCAATGATAAATTGGCTCCAATTAGGGATGTTTGGGAAATCCTAAATAAATATTTCTCAAAATATTATATTCTATGTCAAAACTTAACAATTGATGAGCCGTTGGTTCCATTTCTTGGACGAGTAAGTTTCAAGCAATACATACCCTGTAAACCAGATAAATATGGAATAAAAATTTGGTGGATTGTTGAAAATGAAACGGCTTATCCTTTGAAAGGAATTCCATATTTGGGCAAAGAGGGTAACACGAGAGCATTAAATTTAGCCCAAAATGTTGTTGAAGCATACCGTTTCATCGTTCAAAATAGAAACATAACTTTCGATAAATATTTTACAAACTACAAACTAGCCAACTCTTTGTTGTCTAAAGGCTTAACTACTGTTGGAACACTTCGCAAAAATAAGATATGTATACCTCAATTATTCATGCGACATCCATCTAGAGAAGTTGAAAGCACAAGTTTCGGATTTAAAAATACAATGTCAATAATTTCGTACGTACCACAAAAATAGATTCGTCTTATTGTTATCTACGAAACATCAACATACTGAACATAAATGGAAACCTGATCAAATTTTGTTTTATAACGTTACAAAAGGAGGAGTGGATACAATGGACAAACTATGTCATGCTTTTACTGTTAGACGAAAAACTAATAGGTGGCCTTCTGCATTTTTTCAGAATTTGATTGATGTTAGCGGCGTAGCTGCGCTTGAATACATGAATACATGCAAAGAACATTCACAAAATGCAGTTTTTTGCCAAAATTGCTTAAAAAGATAATAATTTGTGTGTTATATATTGTTTGTATTTGATAGGTTCAATGTTCTTGTTCTTTATGAATTAATGTTTGGTTTTGTTTCATATGTATTATTTTTTTTATTTCCATGAAATATGTATGACTTGAATTATGTTATTTTTGTTTTAAAAAAAGATTTGAACAATAAATAATTTTATAATTATAATTTTAAGGGATTTCTTATGTATTCATTAAATTTTCAGCTTGAGAGTCCTTCGAATTCTTCAATCCATTTGTTGAGGTCTGTAAATTAAAATAAATTTAAATTTAGGTTGAAAATTTAAATAAAAGTAAATGAAGAAAAAGACAAATAAAAGCGTGATCATGCACAGAATTGATAGTAAAGGAAAGTGTGATGGAAGCAGTATTAGAAAATGCCAAAACAATTGCGAAAGGCAAGAATCCGGAAATCCGAGAAAAATCAATAAATTGTAAAATCATCGAAATCGAATTGGGAAAACGGAACAGGTATAGATTAGCAATTGGTCAAAAATACGATGATTAGGGATTTATCAGAAAATGGTTAGGAAGGGTCGAAAAGCATTCAAATGTGTAAAAACAGAAAACGTTAATTAATTAATTAATTGGCTAATAGAAAACCCGAGCTAATGGGAAACCCGAGAGATGACGGAAACCCGAGCTGGGTAAACAAAAAGAAAAGTAAACAGGAGGAAGATTTGGGCCCATTAGCTTGACACAATGATTAATTAGAAAAGAGTAAGGAGAATATAGTGCGTGTAGAAAGGACGGACGGGCCATTAATTATCTTTGTTCGTTGGACCATTATGGGTGACAGCCGAAGCAGATATGTGGAAGCGAATGTCAAGTGAGAGATTGGCTCGGAAATAACCATTTGTCATCCCGATTTCAAAGAGTATATAAGGAAGGGGGAAATCAGAGCAAATCGGGCATTTTGCCTCAGCTCGGGTTAGAAGAAATCGAGCTTAGGAAAAGGTAGAAACGAATTTAGGAGATTAGGGAAAAAGAAGAGATAGAATAAGAATAAAAAAAGTGAAAAAGGATCAAATCAAAGAGAAATAGGAAAACCTTGGTCAAGAGAACCTAAGGAAATAAAAGGTGAATATTAACTTTATCAAAGCATCAACACCAAGCGGAGAATAGGTCAAACTCGAACTGTTGGACTATTTATTATTGATTGTGTATTATTGAGAGAAAATATATTTTGATTTCAATATACGTTGGGTCGTTTATTGTTTTGATTTAAAAGACACGAGGAGTCAGAGGTAACCGACTTAAATTAACTGAAAACCCAACACATTTATGTTACAAAACATTATGTCCGGTTAAAGGTTAAATTTTATTGCGTTAGTATCGATGTAATGGTTATCGTCATATAAATCAATCTTGTGGGTTATTTGTGTTTCAATTGGTGATTGTTTTTTTTTTCATTTCCTATTTGTCGTTTCATCGTTTCTGAATCAAGTTGTATATTTGTAATTTTTAAATATAATCTTTGTTTGTAGCTGGTAGTGTATTTGAAATTTTTTTTCGTTTAGTGTTGCCTTACGGACTTATTTACCTTATGTAATGGGGTATTTACTTGTTGGTCTAATTCAACTAATATTGCACATATATTGTTGTTTTTTGTGAACTTTTCTTGTTAAATGTTTTCCGTTGTTTCTATAGGAGTATGTTTGTTATTTGCAGTGTATTGTATTTTATTCAAAGTCTCATCACCTGGATCAGTGTTAGAGGATGTTTCTAGGTTTATAAAATTTATTGGGATATTAAGTTCTAATCTATCTGGTTCTGTAGTGTTCTGAATTTCGTTATGCTCTTGTGTTAATGGTATAGGTTTTGTGTAGTGCGGTCTGCGTGAGTTATTAATGTTATGTGAGTTTGTTTTTGATGCATTGTTGTATGAGTTTTGTGCGGTGCTGTGCTTATTTAATGTTGTTGATTTAATAATATTTTGTGGAATTTGAAATAATTATTGTGGTATAATATGTGCACTATTGTTTATAATAGGTTTTCTAGTCTGGAATATAGGTTTTTGTTTTATTTGAAGTGGTGATTTTGGTGATAGATGTAGTGGCAGTAGTTGTGGTAGTTGCGTTTGGGCGGATGTTTTAGGTTAAATATGTGGTTTTGTAATAATTGTAGGTTTTGTTGTTGGATGTTTAGTGTTATATATTGCGGGTGTTGTTTTTTGAAAAGAAATTTTATTAGTTGCTTATATTTAAAAACTAGTAATAAAAAATAGTCGGTTATGATGTTATAATTGTGCTGCTTACTATTGTTACATAATTGTTGCGTTTATGTATGTCATAAAAAAGTTGATTCCCTAGGTTGTTAAGAGTCTGGAGTGTGTTTGGTATTAGGTATGAGTAGATGGATTGGGCACCGCTAGAACAGGACTCCGCTGGCACAGTACCCCCCCCACCCCCCCCACCCCGGGGAAAAAAATTTCTAAGTCTAAAAGTACATTTTTTTTCAAGGTCATTTGTAGAACAAAGACATATGACTCATCAAGGTCATTGAAACAAAGACCATGACTCATCGGATGACTCATAAAATTTTCAAGGTCATTTGTAGAACAAAGACCATGACTCATTCAAGGTCATTTAAACAAAGACCATGACTCATTCAAGGTCATTCTCAAGGTCGTATGACTCATTCAAGGTCATTTTCAAGGTCGTATGACTCATAAAATTTTCCAGGTCATTTGTAGAACAAAGACATTTTTTTTCAAGGTCATTTGTAGAACAAAGACATTTATTTTCAAGGTCATCTGTAGAACAAAGACATTTATTTTTTTTCAAGGTCATTTGTAGAACAAAGACATTTTTTTTCAAGGTCATTTGTAGAACAAAGACATTTATTTTCAAGGTCATCTGTAGAACAAAGACATTTATTTTTTTCAAGGTCATTTGTAGAACAAAGACATTTATTTTCAAGGTCATATTATTATTTTTCAAAAATATTATTATTTTTATTATTATTTTTATTATTATTTTTCAAAATATTATTAACTGTGCCAGCGGAGTCCTACTTTTCGGAGCGCCAGAACTTTTTGAGTTTTCTTAAACAAAGACCATGACTCATTCAAGGTCATTCTCAAGGTCGTATGACTCATTCAAGGTCATTTTCAAGGTCGTATGACTCATAAAATTTTCAAGGTCATTTGTAGAACAAAGACATTTTTTTTTCAAGGTCATCTGTAGAACAAAGACATTTATTTTCAAGGTCATCTGTAGAACAAAGACATTTATTTTTTTTTTCAAGGTCATTTGTAGAACAAAGACATTTTTTTTCCAAGGTCATTTGTAGAACAAAGACATTTATTTTCAAGGTCATCTGTAGAACAAAGACATTTATTTTTTTCAAGGTCATTTGTAGAACAAAGACATTTATTTTCAAGGTCATATTATTATTTTTCAAAAATATTATTATTTTTATTATTATTTTTCAAAATATTATTAACTGTGCCAGCGGAGTCCTACTTTTCGGGGCGCCAGAACATTTTGAGTTTTCAAAATTATTTAAATATTGATACATCATTTTGAAGCTTGGTGCAAGACCTTTCGAATGAGCTATTGAAAGTATCATCATCATCACTATTCATAAAGGTATTAACATTTTCCCGAGACCATTTTTCAAGGTCATATAATTATTATTATTTTTCAAAATATTATTAACTGTGCCAGCGGAGTCCTACTTTTCGGGGCGCCAGAACATTTTGAGTTTTCAAAATTAATTAACAATTGATACATCAAGTTGAAGCCCAGACGGAGATCTATCTTTTGAGCCATAGAAATAATTTTTATCATTAGTAGTATAAAAGGTATTAACATTTTTCCCTAGACCATTTTCAAGGTCATTTGACTATTTTATTATTATTTTTCAAAATATTATTATTTTCAAGGTCATTTGTAGAACAAAGACATTTATTTTCAAGGTCATATTATTATTTTTTCAAAATATTATTTTTTTTTTCAAGGTCATCTGTAGAACAAAGACATTTATTTTCAAGGTCATCTGTAGAACAAAGACATTTATTTTCAAGGTCATCTGTAGAACAAAGACATTTATTTTTTCAAGGTCATCTGTAGAACAAAGACATTTATTTTCAAGTTCATCTGTAGAACAAAGACATTTATTTTTTCAAGGTCATCTGTAGAACAAAGACATTTATTTTCAAGGTCATTTGTAGAACAAAGACATTTATTTTTTCAAGGTCATCTGTAGAACAAAGACATTTATTTTCAAGGTCATTTGTAGAACAAAGACATTTATTTTTCAAGGTCATTTGTAGAACAAAGACATATGACTCATCAAGGTCATATTATTATTTTTTCAAAATATTATTATTTTCAAGGTCATTTGTAGAACAAAGACATTTATTTTTTCAAGGTCATCTGTAGAACAAAGACATTTATTTTCAAGGTCATATTATTATTTTTAAATTTTTAAAGGTTCCCGCCAACGAAAATTATTCATCGATAGCTCATTTTAAAGCTCAATCCAAAACCTTTCGAATGAGCTGTATATCTCATTATTATTATTATTATTATTATTATTATTATTATTATTATTATTATTATTATTATTATTATTATTATTAATCTATATACTCCGAGTCTATATACTTCGAGTCTATCCGACGAAATATTTTGTCCCCCTATAGGTAATGCTCACAAGGGTACTGGTCACGCTCAACAAATCAACAATTATTATTATTATTATTATTATTATTATTATTATTATTATTATTATTATTATTATTATTATTATTATTATTAATATTATTATTATTATTATTATTATTATTATTATTATTATTATTATTATTATTATTATTATTATTATTATTATTATTATTATTATTATTATTATTATTATTATTATTATTATTATTATTATTATTAGAGAGCAGTAGCTGCATGCTGACTGCAAACTACTATGTAGCTACGTGCTCACTGTAGACTACATTATTATTATTATTATTATTATTATTATATTAAAGAGCAGTATGCATGCTGACTGCAAACTACTTGTATACCAAATATATATAAAAACATTCACAAAATAAAATTTACAAATAATATCCTTTCTATGCTGAAACATTTTCGATAATTTTATATGAAAAATATAATGTTTAAGCATAGAAAGATTGGTGAAAAACTATAACGAGTTTTCAATAAAATATATATAAAGAATACAAAAAACATTTTTTTTTTAAAAAGATATATTAATCGGATAAAACAATATCATCAATGTCGGTTAGATCATCATTGTTTATAGGGCTGTCTGGATCATCGAAAGATGGGCTTTCTCCACCAAAAAGCGGTCCAATCTCCTCATGATTAAATACTTGGCCACCAATCTCCTCATGATTAAATACTTGGCCAGCATCTGTTTCCTCAAATCCTAAATAATGCCCATATGCCAGACTGGAATTTTTCCCCACCCAAAACCGCTTGTCGTCGTTGTTTGACAATGCGATTTTATTGTTTTTAATTGTAAACAATTGATGGTTCCGTGTCCCTATCCTACTTTGTGGTACAGAAAATACTACGTTGTTATTGTAGCATTCTAAATATGATTCGTGCTTAATTTCTGTACCTATTAACCTGACTCCTTTTGCTTTCAAATGATCTTTAGCCCCTAACAAACTATAGCACTTGGGTCTTAAGAAAACCCATTCCTTATACCCTAGACCTTTACTTTCATCTTTAAATTTACCTATCACAGAATCAAGGTTTCTAGAGTATAAGGGATGTGCCGGGTCATAGTTGGAAGTGTCTAAAAGATTGTCACGAATCATTGCCGGCAAAAGAGTGTCAAGCTTACAGTGCCTAACCTCAAGAAAAAAGGAGTCAGTATCGCCGGCAACGATATTAATATCACAGTTAAATTCATTTCTATATTTAGCCAATTCGATATACTGTAACTGGTACATCCTCAGTTTAGACAGGTCTAGCACAGATTGACCAATGTAGCTAGGCCTGTCTAAACATATAGAATCCTTATACAGATGTGCAGCAATCAGGTCATCAGCAATTTTAATTGATTTCCTGAAAGTCGGCTTTGAAGCATATACAATCATCTTTTCAGCTGAATTGCATAGCCTCAAATTCATCCGTTTTTTAAGGTTTTCCACGGATTTCCCATACAGACTATTATTAAATAATTTGTATAAATCTCTATGCAGCTCGCATGTTGAATTTGAGCGCAAATTTGTATTAGTTGATATGTAATCTTTAAAAATGGGTGCATGTTTAAATTTAATTGCCTTATGTACATTTTTAATTAAAGCCCCCAATTCAATATACAATTTGAGAAGTCGCCAATGAAGAACATGGTTCTTCTTCGGCCAATGCGTGAGCATTAACTTCTCAACTTTCGAATCTGGCGGGCACATTTTTTCCGGAGCAATCGGAAAATCATTCAAATAATCATGCACGCAATCAGGGATATCGATATCAACCTCCATAGTATAACCATATGGAAGGTTATCGATATCAGCATTCTTACATTCATACAAGACAGAATCAAGGTCATCATACACCCATTCAAAATCAGCATACGGAAGATTTTGGCTTAAGGCCCAACCATACAAGTTATTTATGTCTATATACAAGAGTTCTGTGTCTTCAGAACTTGCAACATAATGTTTGTTAACAAATGTTAACCCACCCCGTATCCCTCCTTCATAGAAATTAAACATTTCCATGTCCTGTAAAAGTTCAATGGGTTCCTTTAATGTCATAAGCGCTGAGGCCCATGACATACCGGGAATGCCATAAAAATTTAGAGGCTCAAGACCATTGTATGTAATGGCCTTTTCACGGAATTGTGTAAAATAATCTGCGAGGAGAAACACATCAAGTTTAAGGTATGTTAACATATAGTCTAACATATTGTTACAATTTTGTTGAGTCCAAATAACTTGGGCTAATTCATATTCATCATTAGACACAGAATCCCAAATAGGAGGTAGTTCAAGAGTTGATTCCAGGACCTCAAGAGATGTAGCGAAGTCATAAGGGAAGATACCTTTTGCTCGAACAATTGCGCCATCAAAACAGAAGAAGTTAAAGGCAGATCGGAAAGAGTCTTAACAGCTTTTGCAAGTGATGAATTAACAAACTGCATGCTGTCAATAAAACGAACAGGCAATTTGTTAATGTACGCGATGAGAGAGATAAATTTTTCCGTACTGGTTGGAATAATATTCAATTCCCAAGAAGGAAAATTACTCAAACCATACTTCAAAATATGATGGAGATCATATCCCCTCAAATTGTGAAAAACAACTGGTAACTGTCTCTGAATTCTGCGAGACACATTACATTTCCTACAGGCAGCACCAAGATACTTACCTGTGAAGTGACAATGGTCCCTAACTCTATCTCTAATAAATTTTTTACAAAGATAGCAGGTCCTGGAATCAAAGAAAGCACGATCTTCAGCGAAAGACAAGGTTTGCATAGGTTTATTACAGTTAATTTTGTAATATGGCAGGACAATTGTGACAGCAATTTCCTCCACCTTATGCAAGAAATACAGCACGCAATCCTCACCAACAAACTCATAATAAAATTTAGTTTTGTTATAATTATTAATTAGTAACATGCCTGCTGTTATCGGCATATGTTTCTGATGGTGGGTGATATCCTCAGGTAAAATCGACTCAAAATCGGCATATATCACGAATGGCGGGGTTACTGTTTTTGCATAGTTTGAAAATATTAAATTTTTCTCTTTAGGTAATGTATATAAAGTAGAACCTATTTGATTCTTACGGCATAGGTCTACATGGATTTCATAAGCGCTCCTATGTCTGAAGCCATTAAGGCAATGTGGGCACCAGTTGACGCGAATCCAAAGGTGACAGGAGCTATTTGGGTGCGAATTCATTAGTTTTTGAAGATCAAAAACTGCGGTGTAATGAAAATTATCACCGTCTTCTAATAAAAGTAAATATATTGGTTCACCACCTATGACCTTAGATCGGTGAATAATGTCTAACTGGGGGTGATGAGGGATATAATCATCATCATTGCTGACAGGTTTAGCTGGCTTATTTCTATATATTAAAACATTAATCGCTAAGTTAAGTTCACGGTTTTTGCGTTCGAATTTTGGAATGTTACTTAATCTCATAGGGCAATCACTAATGGGGTCAAAATTAATTTCATCCAAATAATTTTGGTAAGCAGTAACTCGATGTTTATTTCTGCGTATAACATCACGCTTTAAGAGGGCTAGAACGCTATATATAAAACACATATCATCTGTGTTCTGAATGTTGACAATGGCTTTTTTAGACTTTAAAGCCGCTGGGGTGGGGATATAACTATGACCAGCTAACCTATTCATAATCTTATACTTATTTATTATAAAGTCAATTTCTTTAATTTTAACAACCCGCCATCCGCTACCTAAATATGTAAATTTTTCTATCTTATTATTTAATTTAGTGATGCCATTTATTAAAAAGTTTTCCGTAAAAACTTCGGCGTTATTAGAAAAGAAATTATCCTTTAATTCGCCATCTTTCTCAAATTGAATCAGAACCGTGAACTGAATTTTAACGGGCCCCATACCGTTCATTTCTGATATTAATTTTGAATAATTTTTGGTGTTATGGATATTTGTACTAAGGCGTCTTTCTCCACGTCAAACCTTAGATTTTTTCTAGCCCCCTTAAAATCTAATTCTATTTCTGGCTCGTTGTCTATATCAACTGAACCACCTATTTGATTATTATTTAATATATTATTTAGAATATTATCTATTTCATCACCATCAATAACTTTAGCAATTTTAGATGGAACACAAGACACAGGAGTAACAGCAGGCCGTTTTTTATTTACATTATTATTTACATTATTAATTACATTATTAATTACATTTTGTGCTGTGCTATTCACATTTTTATTTTTGATATGTTCAGTATTTTGTGTTGTGCTATTCACATTTTTATTTTTGATATGTTTAGTATTTTGTGTTGTGCTATTCACATTTTTAGTTTTGATATTTTGTGCTGTATTATTTTTATTTATAGTTTGTGCTGTATTATTTTTATTTAACTTATTAAAAAGTTTCTTTTTATTTGATGGAAATTGGTTTAAATGATTAGAATGAATATTATAAAAATCACTATATTTTATAGGTTGGGAAGTCTGGCATAGTGGGCATAAATAGTATTTGATTCCATAGAATTTATGCCCATAGTTTTTTCTCATATTTTTGTGACATACTTTAGTATGCCCAGTCGAAGAAACACAATAACGAGGATATAATTTACCTATTAATAAATTTATTTAATAATTATCTAAATATGTTATAATATTGTTGTAATATCTTTATTATCAATTGTTAGTAGTTATTCAGTTTTATTAGACAAGAAATATAAAACGGGATAACTATTAACAATTATTAATAAAGGGTATATTATTAGATCAAAACTATCAAAGACGTGGAAATTTAAAAGTATTATTATTATTATTATTATTATTATTATTATTATTATTATTATTATTATTATTATTTTTATTATTATAAGAGAGATATAGTTGCAAACTACTAGTATAATTATGGGTCAATTATTATTATTATAAGAGAGATATAGTTGTAAACTACTAGTATAAATTATGGGTCAATTATTATTATTATAAGAGAGATGTAGTTGCAAACTACTAGTATAAATTATGGGTCAATTATTATTATTATTATATTAAAGAGCTGTAGCTGCATGCTCACTGCAGACTACATTATTATTATTATTATTATTATTATTATTATTATTATTATTATTATTATTATTATTATTATTATTATTATTATTATTATTATTATTATTATTATTATTATTATTATTATTATTATTATTATTAGAGAGCAGTAGCTGCATGCTGACTGCAAACTACTATGTAGCTACGTGCTCACTGTAGACTACATTATTATTATTATTATTATTATTATTATTATATTAAAGAGCAGTATGCATGCTGACTGCAAACTACTTGTATACCAAATATATATAAAAACATTCACAAAATAAAAATTTACAAATAATATCCTTTCTATGCTGAAACATTTTCGATAATTTTATATGAAAAATATAATGTTTAAGCATAGAAAGATTGGTGAAAACTATAACGAGTTTTCAATAAAATATATATAAAGAATACAAAAAACATTTTTTTTTTAAAAAGATATATTAATCGGATAAAACAATATCATCAATGTCGGTTAGATCATCATTGTTTATAGGGCTGTCTGGATCATCGAAAGATGGGCTTTCTCCACCAAAAAGCGGTCCAATCTCCTCATGATTAAATACTTGGCCACCAATCTCCTCATGATTAAATACTTGGCCAGCATCTGTTTCCTCAAATCCTAAATAATGCCCATATGCCAGACTGGAATTTTTCCCCACCCAAAACCGCTTGTCGTCGTTGTTTGACAATGCGATTTTATTGTTTTTAATTGTAAACAATTGATGGTTCCGTGTCCCTATCCTACTTTGTGGTACAGAAAATACTACGTTGTTATTGTAGCATTCTAAATATGATTCGTGCTTAATTTCTGTACCTATTAACCTGACTCCTTTTGCTTTCAAATGATCTTTAGCCCCTAACAAACTATAGCACTTGGGTCTTAAGAAAACCCATTCCTTATACCCTAGACCTTTACTTTCATCTTTAAATTTACCTATCACAGAATCAAGGTTTCTAGAGTATAAGGGATGTGCCGGGTCATAGTTGGAAGTGTCTAAAAGATTGTCACGAATCATTGCCGGCAAAAGAGTGTCAAGCTTACAGTGCCTAACCTCAAGAAAAAAGGAGTCAGTATCGCCGGCAACGATATTAATATCACAGTTAAATTCATTTCTATATTTAGCCAATTCGATATACTGTAACTGGTACATCCTCAGTTTAGACAGGTCTAGCACAGATTGACCAATGTAGCTAGGCCTGTCTAAACATATAGAATCCTTATACAGATGTGCAGCAATCAGGTCATCAGCAATTTTAATTGATTTCCTGAAAGTCGGCTTTGAAGCATATACAATCATCTTTTCAGCTGAATTGCATAGCCTCAAATTCATCCGTTTTTAAGGTTTTCCACGGATTCCATACAGACTATTATTAAATAATTTGTATAAATCTCTATGCAGCTCGCATGTTGAATTTGAGCGCAAATTTGTATTAGTTGATATGTAATCTTTAAAAATGGGTGCATGTTTTAAATTTAATTGCCCTATGTACATTTTTAATTAAAGCCCCCAATTCAATATACAATTTGAGAAGTCGCCAATGAAGAACATGGTTCTTCTTCGGCCAATGCGTGAGCATTAACTTCTCAACTTTCGAATCTGGCGGGCACATTTTTCCGGAGCAATCGGAAAATCATTCAAATAATCATGCACGCAATCAGGGATATCGATATCAACCTCCATAGTATAACCATATGGAAGGTTATCGATATCAGCATTCTTACATTCATACAAGACAGAATCAAGGTCATCATACACCCATTCAAATCAGCATACGGAAGATTTTGGCTTAAGGCCCAACCATACAAGTTATTTATGTCTATATACAAGAGTTCTGTGTCTTCAGAACTTGCAACATAATGTTTGGTTAACAAATGTTAACCCACCCCGTATCCCTCCTTCATAGAAATTAAACATTTCCATGTCCTGTAAAAGTTCAATGGGTTCCTTTAATGTCATAAGCGCTGAGGCCCATGACATACCGGGAATGCCATAAAATTTAGAGGCTCAAGACCATTGTATGTAATGGCCTTTTCACGGAATTGTGTAAAATAATCTGCGAGGAGAAACACATCAAGTTTAAGGTATGTTAACATATAGTCTAACATATTGTTACAATTTTGTTGAGTCCAAATAACTTGGGCTAATTCATATTCATCATTAGACACAGAATCCCAAATAGGAGGTAGTTCAAGAGTTGATTCCAGGACCTCAAGAGATGTAGCGAAGTCATAAGGGAAGATACCTTTTGCTCGAACAATTGCGCCATCAAAAACAGAAGAAGTTAAAGGCAGATCGGAAAGAGTCTTAACAGCTTTTGCAAGTGATGAATTAACAACTGCATGCTGTCAATAAACGAACAGGCAATTTGTTAATGTACGCGATGAGAGAGATAAATTTTTCCGTACTGGTTGGAATAATATTCAATTCCCAAGAAGGAAATTACTCAAACCATACTTCAAAATATGATGGAGATCATATCCCCTCAAATTGTGAAAAAACAACTGGTAACTGTCTCTGAATTCTGCGAGACACATTACATTTCCTACAGGCAGCACCAAGATACTTACCTGTGAAGTGACAATGGTCCCTAACTCTATCTCTAATAAATTTTTTACAAAGATAGCAGGTCCTGGAATCAAAGAAAGCACGATCTTCAGCGAAAGACAAGGTTTGCATAGGTTTATTACAGTTAATTTTGTAATATGGCAGGACAATTGTGACAGCAATTTCCTCCACCTTATGCAAGAAATACAGCACGCAATCCTCACCAACAAACTCATAATAAAATTTAGTTTTGTTATAATTATTAATTAGTAACATGCCTGCTGTTATCGGCATATGTTTCTGATGGTGGGTGATATCCTCAGGTAAAATCGACTTAAAATCGGCATATATCACGAATGGCGGGGTTACTGTTTTTGCATAGTTTGAAAATATTAAATTTTTCTCTTTAGGAAATGTATATAAAGTAGAACCTATTTGATTCTTACGGCATAGGTCTACATGGATTTCATAAGCGCTCCTATGTCTGAAGCCATTAAGGCAATGTGGGCACCAGTTGACGCGAATCCAAAGGTGACAGGAGCTATTTGGGTGCGAATTCATTAGTTTTTGAAGATCAAAAAACTGCGGTGTAATGAAAATTATCACCGTCTTCTAATAAAAGTAAATATATTGGTTCACCACCTATGACCTTAGATCGGTGAATAATGTCTAACTGGGGGTGATGAGGGATATAATCATCATCATTGCTGACAGGTTTAGCTGGCTTATTTCTATATATTAAAACATTAATCGCTAAGTTAAGTTCACGGTTTTTGCGTTCGAATTTTGGAATGTTACTTAATCTCATAGGGCAATCACTAATGGGGTCAAAATTAATTTCATCCAAATAATTTTGGTAAGCAGTAACTCGATGTTTATTTCTGCGTATAACATCACGCTTTAAGAGGGCTAGAACGCTATATATAAAACACATATCATCTGTGTTCTGAATGTTGACAATGGCTTTTTTAGACTTTAAAGCCGCTGGGGTGGGGATATAACTATGACCAGCTAACCTATTCATAATCTTATACTTATTTATTATAAAGTCAATTTCTTTAATTTTAACAACCCGCCATCCGCTACCTAAATATGTAAATTTTTCTATCTTATTATTTAATTTAGTGATGCCATTTATTAAAAAGTTTTCCGTAAAAACTTCGGCGTTATTAGAAAAGAAATTATCCTTTAATTCGCCATCTTTCTCAAATTGAATCAGAACCGTGAACTGAATTTTAACGGGCCCCATACTGTTCATTTCTGATATTAATTTTTGAATAATTTTTGGTGTTATGGATATTTGTACTAAGGCGTCTTTCTCCACGTCAAACCTTAGATTTTTTCTAGCCCCCTTAAAATCTAATTCTATTTCTGGCTCGTTGTCTATATCAACTGAACCACCTATTTGATTATTATTTAATATATTATTTAGAATATTATCTATTTCATCACCATCAATAACTTTAGCAATTTTAGATGGAACACAAGACACAGGAGTAACAGCAGGCCGTTTTTTATTTACATTATTATTTACATTATTAATTACATTATTAATTACATTTTGTGCTGTGCTATTCACATTTTTATTTTTGATATGTTTAGTATTTTGTGTTGTGCTATTCACATTTTTATTTATAGTTTTGATATTTTGTGCTGTATTATTTTTTATTTATAGTTTGTGCTGTATTATTTTTATTTAACTTATTAAAAAGTTTCTTTTTATTTGATGGAAATTGGTTTAAATGATTAGAATGAATATTATAAAAATCACTATATTTTATAGGTTGGGAAGTCTGGCATAGTGGGCATAAATAGTATTTGTTTCCATAGAACTTTTGCTCATAGTATTTTCTCATATTTTTGTGACATACTTTAGTATGCCCAGTCGACGAAACACAATAACGAGGATATAATTTACCTATTAATAAATTTATTTAATAATTATCTAAATATTGTTATAATATTGTTGTAATATCTTTATTATCAATTGTTAGTAGTTATTCAGTTTTATTAGACAATAAAACGGTATAACTATTAACAATTATTAATAAAGGGTATATTATTAGATCAAAGATGTAGAAATTTATTATAAGAGAGATGTAGTTGCAAACTACTAGTAGAAATTATGGGTCAATTATTATTATTAATTTAAAGTTATTATAAGAGAGATGTAGTTGCAAACTACTAGTAGAAATTATGGGTCAATTATTATTATTATTATTATTATTATTATTATTATTATTATTATTATTATTATTATTATTATTATTATTATTATATTAAAGAGCAGTATGCATGCTGACTGCAGACTACTATGTAGCTACGTGCTCACTGTAGACTACATTATTATTATTATTATTATTATTATTATTATTATTATTATTATTATTATTATTATTATTATTATTATTATTATTATTATTATTATTATTATTATTATTATTATTATTATTATTATTAATATTATTTTAACTATTGTAGATGCACATTGCAAACTACAAGGATTTATTTTATAACTATAATTTGTAATCACTTTTTAAATTATTTCAGAAACAAAGTAATTACTCCATAAATCATTTTCATCATAATATTTTCATCATAAATCATTTTTCTTTATAATTTCTTTTCATTTTCGTCATAATTTCATCATTTTCATCATAATTTTCATCATAAATCATTTTCTTCATCATAAAGCATTTTCATCATAAATTTTTTCGTCATAATTTCGTCATAAATCATTTTCTTCATCATAAATTTTCGTCATAAATCATTTACATCATAATATTTTATCAAAATAAATCATTTTCTTCTTCATAAATCATTTTCTTCATCATAAATCATTTACATCATAATATTTTATCAAAATAAATTATCAAAATATTTATGAAAGAATTTAAAAAAAAAAAAGTGATTACAAAATTAAATTAGTATAAAAAAATATATAAAAAAAAAAAAAATCTTACATTTTGATTCCATATCGGAATCAGAATCTGTAGCAACAGAATTGAGGTCATTATTTAAGTCCTCCTCAGCAATCAAATCAGAATCTGCAGCAACAGAATTGAGGTCATTATTTAAGTCCTCCTCAGCAATCAAATCAGAATCTGCAGCAACAGAATTGAGGTCATTATTTAAGTCCTCCTCAGTGATTAAAAATTCATCAGCGTCAATATCAACATTTAACCCTAAAACGTTTTTTAAAAATAAAGAAATAAAATAAATTTACTTTTTTCTTTGACAGCATTAACTGGGGCATTCATTTCACCCATAAAAACCACATCATCGTCGTCAGTATCACTAATATTAATAATTGGTTCTAAAGAAAATATTAAATTAATAAAGAAATAAAATAAATTTACTTTTTTCTTTGACAGCATTAACTGGGGCATTCATTTCACCCATAAAAACCACATCATCGTCGTCAGTATCACTAATATTAATAATTGGTTCTAAAGAAAATATTAAATTAATAAAATAAAAATAGTAAATTTACCGAATATGTGTTCAACATTTAGGATTGAGTCATCCTCAGATACATCATTCCAATCGAAAACATCTGAAAAAAAAATGAGGAATAAAAATATAGTAAAATAAAATAAATTACCACTCGTCAAAAGTCCTCTCAAGATGCGATTATTATTATTATTATTGTTTGCCATTTTGAAATTCAAATAGATTTTTAAAAATTTTGAAATAATTGTGACAAATTTTAGATTTGTCAATGTTTATAAAGAGAATGAATATTTTCCTGTCCCAACCAATGAGAATATAGACACACATACATTTACACTGAATATTTTACTAACTCAACCAATCACACGCATGCATGTATGTAACATAAATCATTCAGAATTACATGTGACTGTCTTTGTTAGTCATGCCTTTGTTAACTTGCACTGTGCATGCATCAGGCAAATGTGTTCTTTATGTAGAATTAATAATATTTATGCAAATAATAATAAAATTAATTAAAAATAATAATATTTTTTCAAAATAATAATATTTTTCAAAATAATAATATTTTTCAAAATAATAATAATAATAATCACAATAATATTAATAACCAATAGAACTGTGTTGGTATAAATGTATACAGAAACATAAAAAGTTATCATGGAGTAAGTTGTTTTTTATACTCTGGATTTATTTAAATAGTTCTGTTCAGGTCAATAAAATCGGAAAACAGATATTGGGAAATGAATTTGTTGGAGTTTTTCCTCTTGATAAAATTCCATATTTGAGCAATAATCAAGCAATAATCGTCAATACTCATTCGTCTCATCTTGGTGGAGAACATTGGATAGCTATATATGTGAAACCTGGTAATATATTCGTGTTCGATCCTATGGGTTTTTATTACCCTGCTTTGTTGATATCAAAACTACAAACAATGGGGAAACCTATTGTGTATAATAAAACTATGTTTCAAAATCCATTGACCCAAACATGTGGTCAATATTGTTTAGCTTGGTTATTGTACAAAAAATTTGATGTTTAATAAATGTATCCTTTCCTTTATTGTTGTGGTTATTAATATTATTGTGATTATTATTATTATTATTTTGAAAAATATTATTATTTTGAAAAATATTATTATTTTGAAAAAATATTATTATTTTTAATTAATTTTATTATTATTTGCATAAATATTATTAATTCTACATAAAGAACACATTTGCCTGATGCATGCACAGTGCAAGTTAACAAAGGCATGACTAACAAAGACAGTCACATGTAATTCTGAATGATTTATGTTACATACATGCATGCGTGTGATTGGTTGAGTTAGTAAAATATTCAGTGTAAATGTATGTGTGTCTATATTCTCATTGGTTGGGACAGGAAAATATTCATTCTCTTTATAAACATTGACAAATCTAAAATTTGTCACAATTATTTCAAAATTTTTAAAAATCTATTTGAATTTCAAAATGGCAAACAATAATAATAATAATAATCGCATCTTGAGAGGACTTTTGACGAGTGGTAATTTATTTTATTTTACTATATTTTATTTTATTTTATTTTATTTAGATATAGTAGATTGGTTTGAAGTCACAGAAAACGAAGATATTCTGAATCTGGATAATATATTCGGTAAATTTATTATTATTATTTTAATTTTTATTATTATTTTCTTTAGAACCTATCATCATTAGCGATGATGAGGAAGATGATGTAGTTTTTATGGGAGAAATGAATGCCCCAGTTAATGATGGGCAAAACAATGTTGTCAAAGAAAAAAGTAAATTTAAATATTTTTTCATTTTATTAAATTAATTTTTTCATTTTAGAAAATGTTTCAATTTTCAATGTTGATATTGACGAAGAAATTATTAAAAGCATCTCTGATGATGAGGAAGATGATGTAGTTTTTATGGGAGAAATGAATGCCCCAGTTAATGATGGGCAAATCAATGTTGTCAAAGAAAAAAGTAAATTTAAATATTTTTTCATTTTATTAAATTAATTTTTTCATTTTAGAAAATGTTTCAATTTTCAATGTTGATATTGACGAAGAAATTATTAAAAGCATCTCTGATGATGAGGAAGATGATGTAGTTTTTATGGGAGAAATGAATGCCCCAGTTAATGATGGGCAAATCAATGTTGTCAAAGAAAAAAGTAAATTTAAATATTTTTTCATTTTATTAAATTAATTTTTTCATTTTAGAAAATGTTTCAATTTTCAATGTTGATATTGACGAAGAAATTATTAAAAGCATCTCTGAAGATGAAAGCCTGTCTGAAGAAGAAGAAAATGATTTATGCCTGTCTGAAGATGATTCCGATATGGATTCGTTATGTTAGATTTATTTATTTTTAATATATTTTTATATGTCTTTTAAAATTTATAAGGAATTTTTAAATATTTTCATATTAATTTCATTTTTTTTTTCTTAAAAACTTTTGTAATTAATTTATAACGAATTTATGATGAATTTATGAAGAAAATGATTTATACCGAATTAAGAAGAAAATGATTTATGAAGAAAATGCTATATGCCCAAATTAAGAAGAAAATGATTTATGATGAAAATTAAGAAGAAAATGATTTATAATGAAAATTATGATTTATGACCAAAATAATGATGAAAATGATTTATGCCCAAATAAAGAAGAAAATGATTTATGATTTATGCCCAAATTAAGAAGAAAATGATTTATGATTTATGCCCAAATTATGATTTATGACCAAAATAATGATTAAAATGATTTATGATGAAAAATGATTTATGAATTTATGATGAAAATGATTTATAACCAAAATTATGAAGAAATTATGCCTAAAATTATGATGAAAATGATGAAATTTATGAAGAAAATGATTATATGAAGTAAATACTACTTTTTTGAAATATAATGAAATTAATGTGAAAATATTTAAAATTATAGTTATAAAATAAAACCTTGTAGTTTGCTATGTGCATCTACAATAGTTAAAATACTTACAATAGTTAAAATAATAATAATAATAATAATAATAATAATAATAATAATAATAATAATAATAATAATAATAATAATAATAATAATAATGTAGTCTACAGTGAGCATGTAGCTACATAGTAGTCTGCAGTCAGCATGCAGCTACAGCTCTTTAATAATAATAATAATAATAATAATAATAATAATAATAATAATAATAATAATAATAATAATAATAATAATAATAATAATAATAATAATGTAGTCTGCAGTGAGCATGCAGCTACAGCTCTTTAATAATAATAATATTAATAATAATAATAATAATAATAATAATAATAATAATAATAATAATAATAATAATAATAATAATAATAATAATAATAATAATAATAATAATAATAATAATAATAATAATAATGTAGTCTGCAGTGAGCATGCAGCTACAGCTCTTTAATATAATAATAATAATAATTGACCCATAATTTATACTAGTAGTTTGCAACTACATCTCTCTTATAATAATAATAATTGACCCATAATTTATACTAGTAGTTTACAACTATATCTCTCTTATAATAATAATAATTGACCCATAATTTATACTAGTAGTTTGCAACTATATCTCTCTTATAATAATAAAAATAATAATAATAATAATAATATTAATAATAATAATAATAATAATAATAATAATAATAATACTTTTAAATTTCCACGTCTTTGATAGTTTTGATCTAATAATATACCCTTTATTAATAATTGTTAATAGTTATCCCGTTTTATATTTCTTGTCTAATAAAACTGAATAACTACTAACAATTGATAATAAAGATATTACAACAATATTATAACAATATTTAGATAATTATTAAATAAATTTATTAATAGGTAAATTATATCCTCGTTATTGTGTTTCTTCGACTGGGCATACTAAAGTATGTCACAAAAATATGAGAAAATACTATGGGCATAAATTCTATGGAATCAAATACTATTTATGCCCACTATGCCAGACTTCCCAACCTATAAAATATAGTGATTTTTATAATATTCATTCTAATCATTTAAACCAATTTCCATCAAATAAAAAGAAACTTTTTAATAAGTTAAATAAAAATAATACAGCACAAACTATAAATAAAAATAATACAGCACAAAATATCAAAACTATAAATAAAAATGTGAATAGCACAACACAAAATACTAAACATATCAAAAATAAAAATGTGAATAGCACAACACAAAATACTGAACATATCAAAAATAAAAATGTGAATAGCACAGCACAAAATGTAATTAATAATGTAATTAATAATGTAAATAATAATGTAAATAAAAAACGGCCTGCTGTTACTCCTGTGTCTTGTGTTCCATCTAAAATTGCTAAAGTTATTGATGGTGATGAAATAGATAATATTCTAAATAATATATTAAATAATAATCAAATAGGTGGTTCAGTTGATATAGACAACGAGCCAGAAATAGAATTAGATTTTAAGGGGGCTAGAAAAAATCTAAGGTTTGACGTGGAGAAAGACGCCTTAGTACAAATATCCATAACACCAAAAATTATTCAAAAATTAATATCAGAAATGAACGGTATGGGGCCCGTTAAAATTCAGTTCACGGTTCTGATTCAATTTGAGAAAGATGGCGAATTAAAGGATAATTTCTTTTCTAATAACGCCGAAGTTTTTACGGAAAACTTTTTAATAAATGGCATCACTAAATTAAATAATAAGATAGAAAAATTTACATATTTAGGTAGCGGATGGCGGGTTGTTAAAATTAAAGAAATTGACTTTATAATAAATAAGTATAAGATTATGAATAGGTTAGCTGGTCATAGTTATATCCCCACCCCAGCGGCTTTAAAGTCTAAAAAAGCCATTGTCAACATTCAGAACACAGATGATATGTGTTTTATATATAGCGTTCTAGCCCTCTTAAAGCGTGATGTTATACGCAGAAATAAACATCGAGTTACTGCTTACCAAAATTATTTGGATGAAATTAATTTTGACCCCATTAGTGATTGCCCTATGAGATTAAGTAACATTCCAAAATTCGAACGCAAAAACCGTGAACTTAACTTAGCGATTAATGTTTTAATATATAGAAATAAGCCAGCTAAACCTGTCAGCAATGATGATGATTATATCCCTCATCACCCCCAGTTAGACATTATTCACCGATCTAAGGTCATAGGTGGTGAACCAATATATTTACTTTTATTAGAAGACGGTGATAATTTTCATTACACCGCAGTTTTTGATCTTCAAAAACTAATGAATTCGCACCCAAATAGCTCCTGTCACCTTTGGATTCGCGTCAACTGGTGCCCACATTGCCTTAATGGCTTCAGACATAGGAGCGCTTATGAAATCCATGTAGACCTATGCCGTAAGAATCAAATAGGTTCTACTTTATATACATTACCTAAAGAGAAAAAATTTAATATTTTCAAACTATGCAAAAACAGTAACCCCGCCATTCGTGATATATGCCGATTTTGAGTCGATTTTACCTGAGGATATCACCCACCATCAGAAACATATGCCGATAACAGCAGGCATGTTACTAATTAATAATTATAACAAAACTAAATTTTATTATGAGTTTGTTGGTGAGGATTGCGTGCTGTATTTCTTGCATAAGGTGGAGGAAATTGCTGTCACAATTGTCCTGCCATATTACAAAATTAACTGTAATAAACCTATGCAAACCTTGTCTTTCGCTGAAGATCGTGCTTTCTTTGATTCCAGGACCTGCTATCTTTGTAAAAAATTTATTAGAGATAGAGTTAGGGACCATTGTCACTTCACAGGTAAGTATCTTGGTGCTGCCTGTAGGAAATGTAATGTGTCTCGCAGAATTCAGAGACAGTTACCAGTTGTTTTTCACAATTTGAGGGGATATGATCTCCATCATATTTTGAAGTATGGTTTGAGTAATTTTCCTTCTTGGGAATTGAATATTATTCCAACCAGTACGGAAAAATTTATCTCTCTCATCGCGTACATTAACAAATTGCCTGTTCGTTTTATTGACAGCATGCAGTTTGTTAATTCATCACTTGCAAAAGCTGTTAAGACTCTTTCCGATCTGCCTTTAACTTCTTCTGTTTTTGATGGCGCAATTGTTCGAGCAAAAGGTATCTTCCCTTATGACTTCGCTACATCTCTTGAGGTCCTGGAATCAACTCTTGAACTACCTCCTATTTGGGATTCTGTGTCTAATGATGAATATGAATTAGCCCAAGTTATTTGGACTCAACAAAATTGTAACAATATGTTAGACTATATGTTAACATACCTTAAACTTGATGTGTTTCTCCTCGCAGATTATTTTACACAATTCCGTGAAAAGGCCATTACATACAATGGTCTTGAGCCTCTAAATTTTTATGGCATTCCCGGTATGTCATGGGCCTCAGCGCTTATGACATTAAAGGAACCCATTGAACTTTTACAGGACATGGAAATGTTTAATTTCTATGAAGGAGGGATACGGGGTGGGTTAACATTTGTTAACAAACATTATGTTGCAAGTTCTGAAGACACAGAACTCTTGTATATAGACATAAATAACTTGTATGGTTGGGCCTTAAGCCAAAATCTTCCGTATGCTGATTTTGAATGGGTGTATGATGACCTTGATTCTGTCTTGTATGAATGTAAGAATGCTGATATCGATAACCTTCCATATGGTTATACTATGGAGGTTGATATCGATATCCCTGATTGCGTGCATGATTATTTGAATGATTTTCCGATTGCTCCGGAAAAAAATGTGCCCGCCAGATTCGAAAGTTGAGAAGTTAATGCTCACGCATTGGCCGAAGAAGAACCATGTTCTTCATTGGCGACTTCTCAAATTGTATATTGAATTGGGGGCTTTAATTAAAAATGTACATAGGGCAATTAAATTTAAACATGCACCCATTTTTAAAGATTACATATCAACTAATACAAATTTGCGCTCAAATTCAACATGCGAGCTGCATAGAGATTTATACAAATTATTTAATAATAGTCTGTATGGGAAATCCGTGGAAAACCTTAAAAAACGGATGAATTTGAGGCTATGCAATTCAGCTGAAAAGATGATTGTATATGCTTCAAAGCCGACTTTCAGGAAATCAATTAAAATTGCTGATGACCTGATTGCTGCACATCTGTATAAGGATTCTATATGTTTAGACAGGCCTAGCTACATTGGTCAATCTGTGCTAGACCTGTCTAAACTGAGGATGTACCAGTTACAGTATATCGAATTGGCTAAATATAGAAATGAATTTAACTGTGATATTAATATCGTTGCCGGCGATACTGACTCCTTTTTTCTTGAGGTTAGGCACTGTAAGCTTGACACTCTTTTGCCGGCAATGATTCGTGACAATCTTTTAGACACTTCCAACTATGACCCGGCACATCCCTTATACTCTAGAAACCTTGATTCTGTGATAGGTAAATTTAAAGATGAAAGTAAAGGTCTAGGGTATAAGGAATGGGTTTTCTTAAGACCCAAGTGCTATAGTTTGTTAGGGGCTAAAGATCATTTGAAAGCAAAAGGAGTCAGGTTAATAGGTACAGAAATTAAGCACGAATCATATTTAGAATGCTACAATAACAACGTAGTATTTTCTGTACCACAAAGTAGGATAGGGACACGGAACCATCAATTGTTTACAATTAAAAACAATAAAATCGCATTGTCAAACAACGACGACAAGCGGTTTTGGGTGGGGAAAAATTCCAGTCTGGCATATGGGCATTATTTAGGATTTGAGGAAACAGATGCTGGCCAAGTATTTAATCATGAGGAGATTGGTGGCCAAGTATTTAATCATGAGGAGATTGGACCGCTTTTTGGTGGAGAAAGCCCATCTTTCGATGATCCAGACAGCCCTATAAACAATGATGATCTAACCGACATTGATGATATTGTTTTATCCGATTAATATATCTTTTTAAAAAAAAAATGTTTTTTGTATTCTTTATATATATTTTATTGAAAACTCGTTATAGTTTTCACCAATCTTTCTATGCTTAAACATTATATTTTTCATATAAAATTATCGAAAATGTTTCAGCATAGAAAGGATATTATTTGTAAATTTTTATTTTGTGAATGTTTTTATATATATTTGGTATACAAGTAGTTTGCAGTCAGCATGCATACTGCTCTTTAATATAATAATAATAATAATAATAATAATGTAGTCTACAGTGAGCACGTAGCTACATAGTAGTTTGCAGTCAGCATGCAGCTACTGCTCTCTAATAATAATAATAATAATAATAATAATAATAATAATAATAATAATAATAATAATAATAATAATAATAATAATAATAATAATAATAATAATAATAATAATAATAATAATAATAATAATAATAATAATAATAATAATATTAATAATAATAATAATAATAATAATAATAATAATAATAATAATAATAATAATAATAATAATAATAATTGTTGATTTGTTGAGCGTGACCAGTACCCTTGTGAGCATTACCTATAGGGGGACAAAATATTTCGTCGGATAGACTCGAAGTATATAGACTCGGAGTATATAGATTAATAATAATAATAATAATAATAATAATAATAATAATAATAATAATAATAATAATAATAATAATAATGAGATATACAGCTCATTCGAAAGGTTTTGGATTGAGCTTTAAAATGAGCTATCGATGAATAATTTTCGTTGGCGGGAACCTTTAAAAATTTAAAAATAATAATATGACCTTGAAAATAAATGTCTTTGTTCTACAGATGACCTTGAAAAAATAAATGTCTTTGTTCTACAAATGACCTTGAAAATAATAATATTTTGAAAAAATAATAATATGACCTTGATGAGTCATATGTCTTCGTTCTACAAATGACCTTGAAAAAATAAATGTCTTTGTTCTACAAATGACCTTGAAAAATAAATGTCTTTGTTCTACAGATGACCTTGAAAAAATAAATGTCTTTGTTCTACAAATGACCTTGAAAATAAATGTCTTTGTTCTACAGATGACCTTGAAAAAATAAATGTCTTTGTTCTACAGATGACCTTGAAAATAAATGTCTTTGTTCTACAGATGACCTTGAAAAAATAAATGTCTTTGTTCTACAGATGACCTTGAAAATAAATGTCTTTGTTCTACAGATGACCTTGAAAATAAATGTCTTTGTTCTACAGATGACCTTGAAAAAAAAATAATATTTTGAAAAAATAATAATATGACCTTGAAAATAAATGTCTTTGTTCTACAAATGACCTTGAAAATAATAATATTTTGAAAAATAATAATAAAATAGTCAAATGACCTTGAAAATGGTCTAGGGAAAAATGTTAATAACTTTTATACTACTAATGATAAAAATTATTTCTATGGCTCAAAAGATAGATCTCCGTCTGGGCTTCAACTTGATGTATCAATTGTTAATTAATTTTGAAAACTCAAAATGTTCTGGCGCCCCGAAAAGTAGGACTCCGCTGGCACAGTTAATAATATTTTGAAAAATAATAATAAAAATAATAATATTTTTGAAAAATAATAATATGACCTTGAAAATAAATGTCTTTGTTCTACAAATGACCTTGAAAAAAATAAATGTCTTTGTTCTACAGATGACCTTGAAAATAAATGTCTTTGTTCTACAAATCACCTTGAAAAAAAATGTCTTTGTTCTACAAATGACCTTGAAAAAAAAATAAATGTCTTTGTTCTACAGATGACCTTGAAAATAAATGTCTTTGTTCTACAAATGACCTTGAAAAAAAAATGTCTTTGTGCCAGCGGAGTCCTGTTCTAGCGGTGCCCAATCCATCTACTGGTATGGGGGAAAAGGTGGCGTTTGGTCACTGTTTTCAGTATTTTGGTAAATTATTTTTAAAAGGCGGGCATAGTTTCTATTTAACGTATCAAAAAAGGCTGAAAAAGCATCTGCGAGTGAATAGTCATTTACCTTAGATATGGTTACGAATTGCGTTAGTGTATCCGCAAATAATTCATTCCTTAAGATGTTGAGATTACTGATGTAATAGTTTGTCTGTAATGGGGGAGAAAATATTATTATCTAGTCCATCTATTGTGTGAAATGTGACTGTTTTGGGATATGGAAGTCGGGAGTATGTCGTGGAGTTGCTTCCATTAAAAAATGTTTATCAATGTTGCCTTTTTCTATTAATATTATTATTGCAAAGGTCATTTTTCCGATTATTATCAATATTTTAAATTTTGATTATTAGTACTCTAAGTCTTTGTCTATAAGCCGCGACTTATCGAAGGAAAAAAGTCGTGAAAAAGAAAAAATAGAATATTGGCTTCTACATAAGTCCGACTTATACACAAAATCAATTTATTACTGTCAATCATCTCCGTTTTCAAGTTCCTGATCACTATCGACTGAAGCAATTGATTAATATTAGTAAACACAATTTTGTGGAAAATTTATTAGAATCTTGCTTGATTTCAACTTTTGTGAGTTTTAAAAGTTTTAAAGTTTGAATATAAAAACCAGAATTTTGTAAAATTTTAGCGAAATTAATTTTAAAATAATTAATGAATTAGTTAATTAGATTGTTTAAACAAAAGAGCAATTTATATTGATTTAGTTTGATTTCAATTCTACCTGAAGATGACAGTGATTCTGTCGAAATATATTGTAGTAATATATATATATTGGTAATGACTATTCACTCGCAGATGCTTTTTCAACCTTTTTTGATACGTTAAATAGAAACTATGCCCGCCTTTTAAAAATAATTTACCATATATATATAGGATTTGGTGCTTTTCGTTAGATTATTAAAAAAAGTTAAACATTTTTAAAAATTAATTTTTATTAATTAAATTCATCAAATTCCTCATTAGATTCAATATTAAAGAGTTTAAACACCTCGTCCAAAAATTCTGCAATTTCAGATTCGATTTGATTTTCGGATTCTTCTCCAGATTCTTCTTCGTCATCCATAGACCACCCAGTCCTCCCATTTCTCACGTATTTTGATTTTAATTGATTTATTAACGCTTAGATCTAGTGGTTGTAATTTAGATGTCAGTCCTCCAGGAATAATAGCCAATTGTGAAAACTTTTCACTGTTTCTTTGACTTCTTCTGTGATGTAAGGTCGAGCCGAATCATATATTAAAACTGATTTCTGGCAAAATAATGAATCATTTCCACGTCCACTCATCCCTTTTCGTTTGCTGTGACAACAACTCCTTTAGCGAAATTTTAGTATATAGTTTACTAGCAATAAATCTGATAGGTTTACACTCATATAATATTTATATAGATTTCAATGGAACCGTCTAACGGCTGACTTCACCAGGCCCACGGGAACCACGGAAAATCTAAAATAAATTAAAATGACATAATAGGGCACTTATAAGTTTAATATATAATTTTAATAAAATAATATTTAAAACTGTATTTGAAAATGAGAACAAAAATTAGCACTATTATAAAACTATTTCATTATTCATTGAAAATGATTAATAAATCTTTTAAATGTAATTAAAATTTATAACTTTAATAATATTAACGTGTTTTAATAAAGTTTATTATTATGAAATTTTAATATCTTATATGTTTAATATATAATTTATAAAATTACCATGACCAACAAGGTATTTTTCTAATGAATTTAAGCTGTTAATTTTTACTTTTAGATCCTTTGCCTTCATGGATATCAGTATTAATTTTTTGATTTTTTACTTGAAATATTGCAATTTAGTCAAAGCGGTACAATATTTAGAGAAAAATCAGGAGGATTCAGGAAAGCATTCAAAGGAAAATATGAATTCGGTGGTTATTTGTATTTTACTGATAAATTTAATCATATTGTAGTTTTTATTGACGCATCTAATAAAATTGAAGACTTAAATGTGAGTGGTAAGTAACACTTTATTATTTTTTAAAATTGTTTTAAAAAAATGTATAACCAAAAATAATTATTATATATACTAAATAATATTAAGTGAACCTAAAATTAAACTTTTCGCAATTTGTTTTTGAATGAAATGAATCATTAAATTACTCCACTATTTCATTAATATTTTGATATATGGTGCTCGTCAACAGTACTTTATTGACAATGGTGCAGTACATCTTCAAGTTTGTATATGTGTGTACGCGGAATATGTAAGTTTTGCACCTTCGTCTCGTCCGAGAAGAGTAAGTTGGTCTAGTCTTTCTTTGTCCAGGAAATTGATTTTTACAGAACTCCAGTAATTTTGCTTTTTTTCGGACGCAGTCTTTATTTCTCTAGCCGATAAGGATCATGCGCCAGTGATTCGTGTCTTTTTATGTTTTCTAATGTAAAACTATTGCAAATATTATAGTGTAGGTAATATTGTAAATAAACTTATACAATATGTAAATGTACATTGCTACGTGTAAGAGAGGGCTCGTTATATGTTCTTTCACATAATATTGATTGCATCTCGTAGCAATTAATGTTCTACATTCGGTTATCGATAAACTTTCTACGAGTACTGTATATTTGGATAATAAGGACAAGTACCACTTCCAGAAAGTTATTTCGCACGACAAGATAATTTATAATAAATATCTAGCTCGTAGAATTCCTGGAATTGGTGTATAAATGTAATAATGTTAAAAATGTATAAACCTTTTCTTAATTTCATCTTTTGAAGTTGGGTCCCAGTGTCTTAATTGACAGAATTGATTTGATGCAGCACATGAGAAGCATATGAGTTTGTTTGATCTGCCATCTCCTGTAATAAATTTTTGGCATTAGAAAAACAATCTTAACGAGTATCAGCTTCGAAAATTTACAATTTATACGATATCATCATTTCCTCTGATTGGCCGGGTAAATCACATGTATATTTGGAGCTGAAGCTTATAAATTATGGAGATGAGTGCTCAATTAAAGATCAAAAATCCCGAAAGTCGGGACGATGATAAAAGTAATTTTCGGCCTGATAAAACAGTTAACCTAAATAAGTCAAAAAATTTTAACTGATATTCTCACTCATTTTCTAAATTTCATAAATTATTGATAATATTTTCATTCTATATTGCAAGGGCGAAGGAAATTGATTTCTCTGATTACTTTAGTTTCGCAATATCTTTTAAATTTCATTAATTTTTTTACATGCAATAGTAATAATAATCTTTAGGTATTTCGGGAATAGAAGGGATTTTTGGATTATAAAATGATAATGATTGAAAATTATTTTCTTGTATTATACCATTGGTTCCCAAACTTATTTGATCTACCGCCCCCCCCCCCCCCCCCCCACTTTCCACAAAAAAATATTAATTAGCGCCCCCTGGATCAAAAATATATATTAGTTGCATATTCTAAAAGAATCTGATTGATCAGAAAAGGAAAGTGATTCCCAGATGGGGAATAATTAACAAATATGGAAAGTGATGATCAAGATAGGTAATGATGGTACTAATAAGGAAGTTAGTGATTAGTAAAAAAGGAGGTTATATAATATATAAATATCTCTTTCGACGCTCAATCGTACTGAGCAAGTTAGGACAAGTATCGATGAACCAGCTGATTGCTACCGGATTGCTCCAATAGCGTTATTTAACAGAAACTTGTTACAACTTGATTGCGTACGGCGTGCGGGCTATCCTACGGAATCTATGTTAAGTATTTTAAGTTTTTATATCATCATACAGGGTGGAAATATAAACTAATTATTCGTTATTGTGTAGTAGGTAGGTTTTAATTTTAGTGAAATGAAATTACAAATCTACCATCGCCCTCTTAACCCACGTCAACGCCCCCATCTAGGTCTCAAACGCCCACAAGGGGGTGTTATCGCCCACTTTGAGAAAGACTATTATACAATAATTAAAAACATTATTTTTCAATCAATAATTAACTTATTCTGTTATTACTCTATTATATTTATTCAAAATTTAAGTTTCATTATTTTTATATATTAAATACGGAAATAAACATTTCATTTATAAGAAATTAGTTTTTATAAACGAAACAGCATTAATCAATAAGTGAATATTTAGATAAATATATACAGTGAGCAAAAAAAGTATGGAAACATGAGATAGAAATTTGTTTCTTTTATCATTTTATTCCGCGAATGACTTGAATTTTCCCGTTAGTGCTTCTGGTACAGTTTTACGTGGGCTTTCTGAAAGTGAAACAATGGGAGAAAATTTTGACACGCTTTTCGTAATTTGTTTTAAAATATTCCCAATTTTGAATCAAATAAGTATGGAAACATTTTTTTAATTTTATGTTGTACTGAATAAATGACAATGTCAACAAGAGTTTACAACAAGATAATAATTGATATTTTGTAAGATATTAACCACCATCCAAAACTGTCTGACAACGGCGTGGCATTTAGTCCACAAGACGCTCACAAATGCTAACAGGAATCTCAGACCAAATTTTCTGAAGTTTCTCATACAACTGATTCGCGTTCGAGAAATGTTGAGCTCCAAGACGTCTTCCCATCTTATTCCAAGGATGCTCGATTGAATTAAGGTCCGGAGATTGTGATAGCCATTTCAGGACATCGACCTTTTTCTTCACGAACCACTCTTGTATGACTTTTGAGGAATGCTTCGGATCGTTGTCCTGTTAAAATATCCATTTATGAGGCATCCTTACCCTAACATATGGCAACATTGCCTTTTCAAGGATGTCACGGTACACAAATCTACACATGTTGCCAGTGATCTGTGTTAGTGTACCCGTTCCAGATCTCGAGAAAACTCCCCAAACGAGAACATTGCCATCTCCGTGCTTAACAGTTGGTTTTTGGTACAGAGGATTGTACTTTTCTCGATTTTGGCGCCAAACTTTACATCGACAATCGGAACCAAAAAGGTTGAACTTGAATTCATCAGACCAGAGTAGACCATTGCTATGTAGTCCAGCCAATGTGTGTTTTGGCAAAGGCAATTCCTTCCCGATGTTTATTAGCAGAAACATGCCTTTTTGGCAGCGTTACGTGCATGAAGTCCAACACTCATCAGTCTGTTTCGAACAGTTTGCTTGTTCAAGTTTAAGTTTTCTTAAATGGCTTTGGCATTTATGAATGTGTTTTTCTTGGCCTCTTTCACGATAGTTCGATCCTCGTGTTCGTCTGTTTTGCGAGGTCTCCCACATTTTTTTGCATCCTGAACACTTCCATAGTTTTTGTAATTTTTGATAACTTTAGTCACAGTACTGCGCTGCACTTAAAAAGCCTTTGCAATGTCAATTTTCTTCCTTCCACTATTAATATAAAGGTCCACCATTCTTTCTCGAATATTGTCTGACGAATACTTTCTTGTAGACATGAAACTGATGAGTTGTAAAGAAAGTTCGCTCGGAATAGAAATGAAATTATCAATGCTGATTTTATACTGTCGTAGAAAATTCCAGAAACACATTTATAATTGATGCATTTAAACAAAATCATGGAAATGTAAAATGTTTCCATACTTTTTTTAATTCAAAATTTAGTATGTTTACAAAATAGCAATAAAAATATAGTTTTAAAAATATATTGTTTCACAAATAGTCCAATTTGAAAGCCCACATAAAACTGTGTTGGCATATAAAAGGAGAGGATCCTAAGCATTAGTAAAACAAAATGGTTAAAAAAGAAACAAATTTTTATCTCATGTTTACATATTTTTTTGCTCACTGTACACGCGAAACTCATTACTAAAATTGGAAAAATCACTTTTGTTTAATCATAAAATCGACTCGGAGTCCGCCGTAATGGACATGCCATCTGGGAGTACTACTTCTTTGTGGGACGCTTCCTGCTCTCTTTCTAGGTTCTGGTGTTACTACAGCTCCACATTAGTACTAGGTATCTGTCCATTCCGAATCAATTCGAATTCGCTTTTGTTGTTGTAGACCACTCCCCAAGGTCACATGCTGTTAATATAATAAGTTCGGATATTAAGTGTTATTAAGAAAATTATTTTCTTCTAAAATGGGGTCATATTTAATCGGTTCTATTTCATTTTTACAAGTTAAATGAATTTTTCAACATTTCCAATTTCTATAATATCATATCATGCTATTCGTTGATATTCTTCAGGAGTTTTGCCACATTCCTTCTCCTTAATTTCTTTAACTTTCGACAGGTAAATAATACTCTTTTCTTGTAAATAACCGATGATTCCCCTGTTAGTTTTAACAGATTGATTTTATCATTAAATCTTGTTTAAATTATCGACCGTATTTGAGGGTAAAATTCTTAAAATAAGCTTATAATGTGAATCATTAATTATTGCCAGTTTATGTGATAAATTCTGTCAAATTAATTACTTTGGTATACACAGGGCCGTAACTAGCTTTTTGTTGGACCTTGGCAAGACATTCAAATTGGGCCCCCTTTAACATACACGATAGTTCTGAAGCTCCCTTTCTTTGATATTTTTAAAGTTTGATAACAGTTAATAAATAAACACAAAATAATTATTCTTTCAATTGTTTCTGCACGTAATTTTAATTTCATTTTATATTTATGAAAAAACAATAAATTTATTTAAGTTGTATTTTTATTGCTTTTTCTACAAATTCATCAATTAAATCATTAAAATCTATTTAATGCACTATATCATTTTCAATAGATACAATTAACAGATTAAATAAACGCTCTTGTGAGGGTTGATCTTAAGTAATTTTTAATTCACTTCAGTTTACTAAAACTCTCACAAGAAGTGGTGGTCACTGGTAGGGTTAGAAATATTCTTAAAGCAACAAAAATGTTCTGATACGATTGTACTAATTCGAGATCGTGTATGGTCTGTAATAAATTTAGAGAAATTGCATGTTTAAAATTTTGCATCATACTTGCACATACTTGAAACTTGAAATATTCAATCTCACAACTGAATTCATAACTATTAAAATTTTTATCATATTTGCTTGACAAAAAGAAAAATATTCAAATATAATTTCCATTCGTTTATAACGACAGTCTGTTTCAGTAAGTAAAAAATAAATACGTTGTACATTTGCATTGTAAACAATTTTTGTTAGACATTTTTAATCTATAAAAATAATTACTTAATTTTAAGAATATAAAAAAATATGTCAAATTAGAGTTAAATTGAGTTTTAAATACAATTTTAATATAATTTTGCATAAGAAAGTTATTAACGTACTCACATAAAATTACACAAAAATTATAATTTATACCACGATTAATAAATTTTGTAAAAAAAGTGAGTCAAAGGGGTCGCCAATAGTAATGGAAACGTTCAACCTGAAAATCAAAGCGTCTTTAATCAAAAAATCTCTTTGCAGAATGATCCAACATTCACATGACACCAATGTGTATACATAATATCTTTTTCAAGACCAAACTTTAAACAAATCCCTACATTAATTATTATTTATTATAAACATCTGCCAAATGAATGATATATAATTGTTGTATGTTATGTAATGCGTATTGTGTAATGAATACTAAGATTAAGTTTTCGACATTTCTGTCTGTCTTGTATTGAAATCTCGTAGAGATTAATTCTGTGAAATTACTATAGCTCAGGTAAAAAGTTTTGGGCGAAAATTAGGACAAAAACCACAGTAATTTTTTTGTAATATTTGTAATGCGTGTTGTGTAATGAATACTGAGATTAAGTTTTCGACATTTAATTTATAATTTATTTTTTTATTATTAATGCGTTTATATGCTTGCATATTTTTGATTATAATTACCTCTTGTTTTAATTCATTATTATTGTGTGATATAATTCACCTGTTCGCCTAACTTCAACACTTAAATTAATTTTTTTCTTAAATAATAATAATGATTTATTTTCATTTTCTAATTTTTAATTTTTTACATTAGTTATCCTTGTGTTAAAATCTAACCAAATTATCGACTAGTGGGTGTTGCGGGGGACTCCCAGAGAACTTTGTACATAAAACTTAATAAAATAAATTTTCAAACAAATTTCTATGACGTTTTCCACATAAACATACTTTTTTTGCTATAGTAAACTCTAAGCTTGTAGACTTTCGGTAGGCATTGCTTTTATAACTATTGCCTTTAAGGACCCCACTCTAAAACATTACAAGACACAAAGGGAAATAAAGAAACGAAGAGACACAAAACATATGAAAACGACAACTCTTTGGATGAGTAAGAGGGAAAAAAGTAAGGATATGCAATGGTTTTCTTTAACTATTAGCAATGCTGGCACTTAATTCGTTTTTCGATTACTTAGTGAACATCACAAACGTAGTGTTGACAGGCTGTACACAGAAACTTCGTCTTAGTGGAAGATCGTGGACAGACATGACACATTCCTCTCTTATTTCTATTTTCTACGTTTATCACATTCTTTACAATTTCAGAAACTCCTAAAATGACTATTGAACTTTTCACATAGGTTGTCAAGTTTGGGAGTTTTGATCTTTGATATATGAGTTGCATGCACCTTTCTTTTCAAAGGTCCCCCTTGAAATCATAGTGCGTTTCATTCTTTGAACACAACTTGCATGCAACAATGCAACATTCATATGCTATAGAAAAGAATACTCTATATGCCCATCTCCTACAATTTCGCTGACTGCGTTTGGTTCTAATCCAGTGTTTCTTAATCATATTGAAAGAATCGTCACAGTAAAATTATCCAGCTCCCCTCACTCACACACACAAAAAAATCGAAATGTTAAAATTAAACTCTTCTCTATGCATGTATTTCATGCAATAGATTTTCTACAACAAAAAAAAATATAAAAATTATAAATAAAACACATGTTTATAAACATTAAGTATTTATTGAAATATAAACATTACATACAAAAAAATCAATTACATTACAAAAATCAATGAGGTCCTTGAGCCTCATGTGACTGCGCTATTTTCGTAATATTAAGTTCAAGCTTAGTTAAATACATTCTCAAATCTCCTCTCTGGCTTATCTGTAATCGATTTCGTGATTATTTTAATATATGCGTTACTGCGCTAAAACCCTTTTCTACTAAATACGATGAAGGAAAATGCTGTGATGGGTAATTTTACCTCTTTCCACAGAAGAGGGTATTGATAGCAAAAATGAACCCAGAAAACATCATAATCACATTGATTAAATATTAATTTAGCTTCACAGTGATTTTGTGGCTCAGTAAGCTGCTCTTTTAAATTTTGACTGACACTTTCTACATCTGATAAAAATGGATTAATTATCTAATCCGGTATTGAAAGTTCATGCAAGTCTTTGAATCGTATTATCATATCTTCAATAAGGGCGTCAATGTGGCTACAGTATGTTTCCAAATCAGAATACTCCAGCATATCTTATATACAAACCGTCCTAAGATATTTCTAAGACGGCGAATACAGAATCCCAATTGATCAACAGCACCGCTCAACAATGACAGGAAAAAGACGAAAGTTACCCGAAATTCACTGCGAATGATTACTTCCTGGAAATATTGTTTTCCTAGATGCCTGCCCTATGTTATTTTAACAAAAACAAAACAGCTTCTCTAGACAACTGATGCTTTTCCTAAAGTCATACTATGATCCTTGGTAGAACTTTTAAAACTGATCTATCAAATATCTGATAACCAGTTTCTGTTTTTCGCAAATGGCTACTAATGAATTAATTTTACTTGAAAAGATAAAATAACGATTAAAACATTAATTTAGACATTTTTTTCAGCTTAAGTTTCTTTTAGCTTGACAAACCTTTCACCAATTTTCAACTGAAGTTTCATTTTTTAACTCTCCTTATACCAAATCGATTTCACTCGCCATTTGACTCGCTATAATTAACTGTCTGAACGATGAATTTTTTTTTAACTCAATTCTTGTAATTCTATCGACAGGCCTGTGAAATATTACCTTTTATATAAGTTAAATAATTTAAAATTATTATTAATAATTAATTACTAATTTTAACCATTTCTTATTTATCAATTCCTATTTATAATTTTTGCTTATTTCCAGTATTATTTAATTACTAAATATATATTCATTTATTTCTTATTCTATTTAAGGTAATTGTTGTAATAATCATTCTATTTATAGTATTTTAATCTGTACCCCTAGCAAACCTCAGGCGAGCCCAGATCCAGCCCTAGCAGTACTTTGTTGACTGCATAATGTAGATCAATTTCCATCCCTTTTGTAATTGTTATCATACTCAATAGAACAGTGATTATAAATAAAACTATCCATATAACCCAATGGAGTTGGATATTTCTGAATTTTTGGTAGTTTCCCCAATTTTGTTTTAGGTTTCAGTGACACTTCTTTGTCGTTATTAATACACACAGGAATTAGTTGTTCTTGAACCTTTACTATTTAATCACATATTAGAGTTATATTTTTCTATCAATTTTTCACCTGGTTGAAATATAAAATTTTCACTTAGAACTCCCATCGTATTCACATGACAAATAACTTCGCTCTGAGGTTGAACTTTTAATGTTTGATTTAGAAATACATCTCCCGTTTCCAGTTTTCCCCACGATTAAATTCCCAGTTTTCAAGTCTGGAGAGATTCTTTCCAATTGTTCCAAAACATCCATTTCCACTAAACACATCACTGAACTATTTTTCATTACTAGAGCATTATGGACAATTTCTTTATTTTCGATATTAAATTTTACTCTTATCTCCAATGATATTTAACTTGTTTTTAACTCATTGATCGTACAACTTCCTCTGCTTTTCATTTGAGCTCTTTCACCTGAATTTAATAATTTATCTCATAATATTGTATTGCTTGAGCCTGAATTCAGTAATGCTTCAACTTTATGTTTATTCAACTATATCCATATTCTCGGCTGCCTTCCTTTATTTCCAACTGTCATTAACGCATAATTTCCTGATAACTCCAACACTTCTTTTTTTTAAAAAAATCAAATTTTATTTTATTATAACATTCTGGCCATATGGCCTAAAGGGAGAACTTCTCACCCTTCTGTATTCTATAGCTTTCAATTGATAACTCTTCGAACGCTAGAGCAATGCTCCTTGCGTTACACATCGTGAAACATTGGGAATTTGAGATCATTTGGCAGTTGCGGATAAACATGGCGTTGCCATGGCCTTCATGATTTAGATTTTAAATAATAGGATTCATCATTTCTTTAATCTTGGATTGAAGAGGTTGAGATTCATCTGGTTTGTCGTCATGTAGAAAAATTTATCAGAATGATTTCTAAAAAAAAATGATAAATGTTTGGAGTAGACTCTTTTTGGCGATGGATAATATAGTATAATATGTTATAAAAAGATTAGTTGAAGTGGAGATAATTATAGTATATATAAAAAAAAACTAAAAGATACTGTCAAATAGGCGGGATTCCTACAAGAATCCCTACATTGACCCATTCAACCGTATATAACTCAGCATTGCTGTTCATATATTATATTTATAGAAATTATGAGAGGATAATAAAGTTATACGGTTAATTTAGAGTTATTATTATAAAGGCATTATATACCTATACATTTTGCTTTGATGTGCTGAAGTGTTATTCAACTTGGATGTATGTATCTCATGTTCTTCGCTTCCTTGATGGCGAGTAGTTTGTGTGTTGGTATGAATGTGTAAAGGGCTATTTTATTCCAGGTCTATTACTCTTGTTGAGTTGCAATAAGTATATAATTTTATTCCATAATTTCTAAATATTCAAATATGTTCGAATCACTATCATAAATTAAGTGAATTATGTCCAATTACTCGAGCACATACGGGTAGATCGAGAGGCCGTGCTTCGAATGGTGAAGATAATCCGGGCGAAGATAGGATCAGATGGAACAATAATCTTACCATTCTAGTTGATTAATTTCATTTCAAAAATGTTGAATGTATTTTGATAGCAGGTAATACAGTAAAACAATAATTTTCTCCTGAAAATTTTAAAAACATCATTTGACTATCAAAGTGAATATCCACTAACCGTTAACCACAAAATAATATGTAATTTTTTTCATAAAATATCATAAAAATGCCAGATATACATAAGATTAAATAGAATAAGAATTTCAACTATACTGATAAAATAAGTAATTTTAAGAACAAATAATGAATAATTACACCGACTTACTAAGCATACAAATAACAATTAATAGGATAATTAGTTAAATATTCACAAGGATAGTCAAATGTACAAATTAACAATAGGATATGCTCTTTGATATTGTATTGGATTGTGACTTGGGTTGGCTTTTTCATTTGCCTTCTGAGTGTACTTCGACTGAATCTATTTGGCCCTGTTCGACAGTACTTAGACAGTATACATGTGTCTATGGGCCCTGCCTCGTTCTTCAACACTAATTAACATTTAAAATAAAAATGTTTACTTAAAGCTAACTTATTAGCTTCCCTGATCCTCAAATTCGGATTCCGATGTTATTTTTAAATTTAATTTTATGAAACTAAATTAATATCCATTGAAATACACACTGTATCTTATAATATATTTTTAGGTTGGCCGTTTGCCGACCTGTACAAGTACACTAAACAAAAATATTTAATATCTATTACAAAATTTAAAAAGAAATCTGGTAGTTAATGAGTTTATCAATTAAATTTTTAAAAATTCAAACATTATGTAATAATTGCACGTACCTTTAGAATATAGTTGGTGGTTTTCAAATGAAAATAATTACTTCAACGCACTAGATTCATCTAACTGCAATAAAGGATTTATTGAATCTTTGGAATTAATAAAATCAACATTCCGAGAAAAAGTATTGACATTTCTTTGGTCATTATTGAATTTTGTCTTAAGGGACCTTTTGCTGGTATTTTATCGTTCAGCCAGGGTGCTGCGTTCGCACAAATCTTACTTCACTTAATTGAAATGGATTTAGGTGAAGAATTAGTTTTTATTTTTACTACTTATCAGTACATTTAGAGTTATTCAATATTATTAATATAAAATTTGCTATTTTGGTTGCACCGTTTTATGCAAAATCATCTCAATTTACTGATTTATACAAACATGTTATTAATACACCCTGCTTGGTAATTTATGGAAGCACTGACAAAGTTATTCCATCTGGTCAGTTTTCTAATTATTTTCGTCCAGTTAATATCTCCAATTTATTTCTTTAGAATTAACAGTTCAAACTTTAGACAAATACAGTGATAAGACTCTAATTATCCACGATGGAGGCCATTACATGCCTATGAATGCAAAAGTGAAAGAAATTCTTAATTCTTTTTTATTGCGTTTTATTCAATAAAATATTTGTTTTGATGAATAAAATTTGAAAAAATCAATAAAGTTACTATTATTGTTGTTTCGTATAGTTGGATTTCGTATTTTAACATCTCAAATTAGAAAGACGTTCATATACACTATGTAATCTTTACCATTCGATTCCTTACTGATCTTGCATTCTTTTGTTAGTTGACTTATTGGAGGTTCCGTTTTCCACATCATATCAATTTTTGGTTGTTGCTGATTGTCAAACTTCAATCGTAGCGTTTGTTGTTAATTTTATTTTTGGTAAATTTTGGGCTTATTTATCTTTTTTGGGGTAGTTCTGAGCACGGTGCAACGATTCCCAACAATTAAAGTGTGTTCTCATTTCTTACTACAGACATTTTTTATATGTCTTTTCTTTACACGTTTACTCTTATATTGTCTTTTTAAGAAAATTAAATTGTTTAACAATTTCCTAAGAAAATTGTCTCCTATATCTCCAAGGTATAAGAAATTAATCTAGTTAGAGGCTTTGCTAGGATTTAGTGCAAGTCGATCGTTGGACTCCAAGCTCGGGTTGGTTAGAGGGATCCTATTAAGATTTTCGGTTGTTAGGTATTTCTGGTTAATTCGGCGATTGGTTGACAAGTTATTATAGTATTTATCTCGCTTAGAAACCTTTTCAAAGGTTACATTATCTGGGAGTCGGCCTCCGGACGACGAGCTGCGTACATTATCCCTTTCGTCCTACACAGGAGGACGAAAATTTTTTCTGGCTTCATTGAATTTAAATCTATCTGAATCTTTTTCAAACAAATTTAAATTCCTTTTATTAAAAAATTTTTCTTTTATCTCCATTTTTAAAAATATTTACATATATTTAAAATATTTAAAATCATTTTTTTATCATTATAAAAAGTATTCTTTTTATTATAAAAAAAAGGGTTTAAAAGGTTTTAGTTTTCTTATAATTATAATTTTTAATTTCATGTTAGAGTCTTCATAAAAAACGTTTTTATCTTTTTCATCATTTAAAAAATTCTTATTAATATCATAAAAAACGTTTTCTTTATTTAAAAAACTATTATTATATTTTTTTGAAAAAAATTTATTTTTATCCGCATTATTGGGATAGTTGGAATAAATTAATTGTTTATCATCATTACAGTGATAATTAAATAAGTAATTCTGATCGTAAATTACCTTCTTTTCCCATGTGTTTTTTATTTTAAACATATTGTTCATAAATATAGATTTCTCTTTTTGATTAAAAATTCTTGCTCTGCTTTGGGGCATAACCAAGCAGCAGGCATGATTCTAAGCTTTTATAATAGCTTTTCGAATCCTGTATCCAATTTGTTTCCAGTATTCCAATATTTCTTCATCCGATAAATAACTTCTTCCTGCAAAATAGTTACAGAGTTGATTAAATAAATTACACTTATGGATTTCAGCCCAGTGCTGATTAGGGAATCCAATTACGATTATCGATTACCCGAGTACCCGAGTAATTGATACTTTATAAGCAAGTTCCGAGTAGTCGACTACTCGGAATATTTTTTTCGAGTATCGAGTATAATATTTAGACAAAAAAAATGTAAATATTGCACATTCATTTAACTACATATTAATCAATCGAGTATCGGTATTCTATCGTTTTTTCTTCTTTTACTTCTATAATAAAGTTGCTTAGCAACCGTTGATTTTTAACTTAGTTTCAAATATCATACCTACATAAAATAAATAACATTTGTAATTTGAAGTTGTATGACGTAAAATTTGCAAGAAAGTGAAATATTTAAAAAAAATTTGTGAAATAAATAAAATAAATACTTAATTTTTTAATATATATAGCTGCCTTTGGTAAGTGAAGTGTTTTGAGTAAAATGTACTAAATTTCATGTAATAAATGCATATTTAAATACGTATAATTTTCAATTTAGTGATTTTCAATGTTTTGATTTTTTATTTTAGTGATTTATTTACATATACCCAAAAATGTCTTCGAAAAAATCAGAGGTATGGAAATATTTTACAAAAAAAAGAGAAATCGCAGTCTGTTTGTAACATATGCAAATCTATAATTCAACGTCCGGGATCTAATACTACTGGAATGATAAATCATTTAAAATTACATAGCATATCTTTACAAAAAAGAAATTTGGGCGGCACAAATGAAACTGATGCATCTTCTTCAAAAAACACAAAATCAGTTGGAAATGGAATAATAAATTTCATAAGTCGAGAATCATTGAATGAAATATTGGCGAAATGTGCGACGAAAGATGGATTTAGCATCAAAGGAATTACTTCATCTGAAGCCATTAGGGGTTTCGTAGCAAGTCGTAATTATAAAATGCCAAAAAGTGAAACAACGGTAATGAAATATATAATGGATTTTTATAAAGAAAAAAAAGAAGAATTAATTGCGTCGTTATTAGAGCAAAAAAAATCTGGAGAGAGATTCAGTATTACTGTCGATGAATGGAGTGATATAAACGTTAGAAGGTTCATGAATATCACTCTTCATTCAGCAACAAAGCCACCTGTAGTCTTGGGTCTATCTGCAATAATAGGTTCTTGTGATTCAAATGCCACCATCGATTTGGTAAAAGCAAAACTTAAAGATTATGGACTTGAGATGGATAATGATATCGTCGGATCCACACATGATGGAGCATCAGTCATGGTAAAATATGGGAAAAATATTTTACCATTTTCTCAGTTATGCTACAACCATGCTATACATCTTGCTGTACTTGATGTATTTTATAAAAAAAGTGGGAGTTTAATTACGAATGATGATGCGGTAATTGATACAAATTTCCAAGATGATGAGAATTTAGAATATGATGAAAATTCAGCAGATGATGATTGTGTTGAAACTACCGAACAAAATGATGAGGTAGCTGATGCATTTGCTTTTGATGGTAACTTAAATTTACAAAATGATTCAGTTAGACAATTACCAATCTTTCGTGAAGACATTGGCAAAATTCTTGATGAAACACGAAAAATTATTAAATTTTTCAAATATTCTTCAGTTCGGAGCAGTGTTCTTGAAAAGCATATAATAGATCAAGAAGGCAAAAAGTTACGATTGCTACTCGATTGCAAAACAAGATGGAACTCAATAATACCAATGGTAAATCGTTTCATAAAAATATACGATTGTATACAAAAGGCTCTAATGGAATTAGGTCAGCAAAAATGTTCAGAAAAAAATATCAAAGTTTTAGAAGAAATATCACATGTTTTACAACCGGTTGAGCTTGCTGTTAAAGAGCTCAGTAAAGATAATAATAATCTTTTAAAAGCTGAAGGAGTATGCATTTTTTTGCTAAACAAACTAAAAGAAACAAATACGCAGTTAGCCATGGAAATGTTCACTGCTTTGAAGAAAAGAATTGAAGAAAGACGAAATGAGGATGTTGTATCACTCTTGCGTTTTTTACAATCTGGAAATTATCCTAAACCAGATATTAACTGCCATTTTACTTATTTAAAAAAAAGTTCTATTCATTTATTGGCTAAAGAAACCTTCAAAAGGCTGTTCAATGAAGATCCTGCAAACACACAGATGAATACAGAGTTAACAATTGAAAATGAAGAAATAATTTCAAATAATGGTTTGGTTTCAATTATGATGAACTCCAAAAAACAATTGAATTAATTATGACTGTTCCGAAAGAATATAATGAGAGAAAATCCACATTGGAAAAAGAAATGAAGTTGTGGGAGAAAGATTGTTCAAAACGAGGTGACTCTATTGGAAAACTTTTACAGCACTATTGACAATACAACCAACGTCAACAGTAAGTGAAAGAGTGTTTTCGGTAGCTTCAACTTTTGTCACAAAAACCCGAAATCAGTTAAAAATGGAAACGGTTGACAAACTTGTATTTCTAAAGTATTATTTTTTAAATAAAAAATAGATTTAAAACTAAAAGTGTTGCATTTTATTTTAAATTTAATTAACATAACATGGTGTGGGTAATTTTTTCATTACCCGGGTACCCGGGTATCCGGGTAATGAAAAAAAATAAATACTCGATTACCCGGATAACTGAAAATACGATTATTTGGACTCACTAGTGCTGATCTTATATACATATATTTACACAGTTAGGATGTAGTAATTAAGTTACAACATATTGATCTTAAATTTAAGAATAATAAGGTTGAGAATAGTACAGTTATCATGTTATTAAGTTTTAAGTTTATAAGTAGATTATAATAACTAGGGAGTATAGATAAATTAGAAGCTTTGGTAACGCATACATATATACTCATACTATATGGTTAAATTGGTATTATTAGTTGAAAATAAGTTAGTGGATCGATAAACAGCACGAGTATAATTATAATAACCATAGAATTCAAATAGATATGAGAGATGCATTGAGTATATATATATATATATATATATATATATATATATATATATATATATATATATATATATATATATATATATATATATATATATATATATATATATATATATATATATATATATATATATATATATATATATATATATATATATATATATATATAAAGATATCGTATCCTTTGTAAATGTGTTGTTGGTAGATCTGAAAGCTGCTATTGATGGCAGCAATAGAGGCTATTTTAGCCAGACATTTAATCTCAGGATTGGAGAGCACAATGATCCTAAGTTTTGGGTCATTCTTTTTATCCCATGAGCCGAGAGTACCGACAACGAGAGCATTTATGTAAGTGTCCAATTTCATCAGTGAGTTCTTTATATTTCGCATAGTTATTGGTTCTCGCCATTTTATAGTTTTCTCTTAAGTCAAAAGGGACTTGAATGTCCAGGATATGAATTGATTTGTTGCATGAGGATTTAATCAATAGGTCAGGCCTGAGGTTCGAGGCTGTTCCCCCAGGGACTTTTTAAATGTCAACATTAAAGTTGTGTGCAATAAAGAAATCAGCTACTGTTTGTAGAACATTTTCATGCTTATTTCTGCGTGCGTTAATTTTAGCTTGGTAGTGATTAAAAATGTGAGCAGGGTTTTCGGGATGAGCATGACAATACCTGCACAGAATGGATTTGTTGATTTTGAGGAGGTGGGGTGAGTATTTGAGTTTTAGGATGTTATTTCGAGCACATCTGGGAGAATGTCATTTTTAAAGTAATTAGCGATACTACTCTCACCAATACAGCTTTTGCAATGTAGCCTTGGAATTTCATCCAGGATACTGTGAATGATACTGTGAATTTCAGAAGAAGTATCATTTAAGTTCCCACCAGGGAAGTAGTTGATTCGATCTTTATGTTTTATTTCCAGTTGAAGGTGGTCATTAAGAAATATAATTTTTGTTGATATACTGTATTGGTGTAGGAGACGGTGAGAAGATTTTTTAAATTTAGCGAAGATTGAGAATGTTAATTAACTAGTATAGATTTAACCATTGAGCCAAGATAATGCATTTTGTAGGTCACTTTGTCCTCTAGCCTCTTTTATTTCATTGATTATTAAATTTTTAAAACCAATATCTTTGGAGTTGAGGGCTCTTATAAGATGGACTTTGGATTAAATATTCATCGATAAAAGATACTAGTCCTAGACCCCAAGTTTGCTGGAAGCATAAAAGAAGTTGTCATTGAGTTTTACTACTCTATCCCCAATAGAGTTTTTAATCGCTTGATTAATTTGCAGGTCAAATCCGTATTGGTAGATTTCAGAATTGCGACGGATGTTACGAGGTGAGTTAAATATGTTATGGTTAATGACACAGTTTCGAAATGTAAAGATAAAACGGGAATGAATGAAGATTTTAAGGGCGTTAATTTTTTGCGAAGGGTGAATATTTTTTTCAATCCGAGAGGGAAATTTTGTCAATACTCGGAGCGGTATTGTCTAGTTGAGTGAAGATAAGTTTAATATAATCAATGTCAAAAGGAGAGGAAGAGAAGAGCTCAAGGTGAGAGGAGTATTGGAAGTTAAAATCAAGGTTGCAACTTGAAGATTTGCCAGCAAATAGCTTAATAATGTCGTTCATCATAGGCTTATGAAATTCAAATTTATCATTGAGGATTTTAGAAATTTTCTCTTTAAGGCTATATTTATATTTTAGTCTCTTAGAAAATATTAGTTCCTTAGCAATTTTATAATTTTTATGTTGGCGGCCAATCTACAAACAACTATAAATTTCATAACAACTTCTGTGTACGACATAGCGTTTCGACTATACCATGACGCACCATCTCTATTGCGCAATCATTTCCACAGTCCGGCGATTATAGCATCCATACGCGTTAATAAAACAAAACTTGATTCAAACAAAAAAGGTGGATAATTGGTTCATAGATCTTTTTTACGGTCTCAAGCCTTACCCAGACTTACATTCGCAGGTACGAAGAGATTTATGACAAACTTCTCAATTTCAGCTCAGAATATCTTTCCCACCTTCATATTTATGGTATCTCAGACATTTAGATTTTAGGGCGCAAAGGACTAGATCTGACCGGGGAATGTCGGAGGATAAAAAAATAGGTTTCATCATCATTATCGAGTTGCGGTAATTTAGTGAATCTTTTAATTCATTATTAGCAAAAATTTATTAAGAGAAAATATAACCGAATTTTAATTTAAATATTGTGTTAACTTAATCAAAATGACTCATATCTGTATTTGTTTATCATATGTTTTTGGACGCGTAGAGAATTCTATGCCTAGTTAATTGATCGAATAAACACTTGAAATGAAATCTACGAACNTTTGCTAACTATTGGGTATGGCTTCCTGAAGTCCAAAATTTCTACTGCTGCTGCCTGGATCATAATATTTCGTTCTCGTCCATCAGCATGGTATATCTCTAGAGTACACTGTTTTTCCAATTCAACAGGTAACTCTAATCCCGCCATAAACACAGTGAATTGCCTATTGATCGCATGGATCCAAATGTTTTCTAATTTCGGACATGAACCATATTCTCTGCATAGTTCCGCCAGTTTTAATCTTCCCTGGTTGTTTATAACCGTCACCATCATTTGCCTTCGAGGCCCTCCTGGGAATTTAAAATCAACTGGAAAATTCACTCTCCTAGGATAATACCAATAGTTTGAGGTAAGATGGTTCATTTTCGCTGCGATCGTGGTTCCGATGAACCTGTATAAGTATTCTTCTTTATATGTACTGTATACCTCTGTTTCATCTCGAGTCTGGGAATTATACGTTGCCAACGGGTGTCGTCGATTTGCTTTGACTGGTGGCTTTGGTTCTCTGTTGTAATTCATTTCTAAAAATTAAAATGATTAACAGCTCTTATCGCAGGGTAACCAAAGTCGACATACATTGATGTCTGATTTTACCGATGCTCTGTTGAGCCCACATTAGTTTACATACTAATATAAATAAACATCGAATAAATAATTATATATATTTACACTTCCTAGTATATAGTGAGACTTTCCCCCTATACCTAGGTTTCGTAAATATTTCCCCAATATCGAATATCCCTCATCATTAATCTAAACATCCATAGGATAGCTAATATTAAGGTTTAAATCATGCAAATCACTCCCCCTATCATAACTAAGAATAGCCAAGTTGGCGTTTTATCTCCTGTTGTTCCCTTTAATATATTTTGACAACTACAATTATTAATTAATCTATTCATACGGGACTGTTTTTCACTCGCTACCTTTCTAATATTAAACCAATCCAAAGCATTTATTCCTCTACAACCAGGAGTATTTACTAATCTAGCCTTTCCTTCTTTGCTAGTTAGTTTTCCCTTTGCAGGAGGTATTAAATCTACTATTTCGTGATGTATCATATACCAATCCCGTTCTCTCAGTGAATTCTAAATACGAAATGTTAGCTTTTGTCACGGTATCTGGTTTGATTGTCCATCTTCTATTTAGATAAGCATTGGTTGAGCACTAATCTCTTGACTCGCTGGTCATTTTCTAATATGACGATAAAAAACAAAATCCTTGAGCTATAGCATATTTTTTTGGAAAAACTGAAAATAATTTGTTAAATTGGTATTTGTAATCAAAAATCACAATCATTTATTGGTTGGATTAATGAATACACACGGACGATAATAATTAAAGACAAATGAAAAAAATTAACAATTATGGTCATAAAAATAATATATACATATGGGCTTATCGTAAAAATTAACTTTAAAATCCCATTGATGTCTAGGGGGACAGATATCCGTCTGTCTAAATAATTATTAGATAATTAAGAATTTCTTGAAATTTATGGGCTTATCTTAAGAATTAACTTTAAAATCCCATTGATGTCAGCGGGACAGATATCCGTCTGTCCAAATAATTATTATATGATTAGAAATTTAAGATTAAGATAATTAAGATATCCGTTTGTTATAATGAGAGTTTGTTAAGAAAAAAATTAAATTGGATTGAAATATTAAATTAATGTCAATAATTTAACTTATATATTTATATTTGACCTGCTAACTATTAGCTGGAATTTTTATAAAATAATAATAAAATTTGGCAACTGGTTTAGAAAGAGTTAACCCATTCCGTTCGTCAATGTTTTCTGTTACAGGCCCAAGTTAAAATTATTGATCAAATTGATTAAATAAAATTTATTAGTTATTGATTAATAACAATAATTAAATTGGGCTGTTTAAACAACAGACAAGAAATAATTTTAAGGTAATAAATTTAAAGTATAAAATACAATCTAATAATATTTAAATGTATTTAAAATTACATCCAAGGACATAATCACAGCAAAACATAGATTTCGAGGGCGAAAAAAAATTTTTTAAGAGGGGAGATATGTTGAGGTTCGTAAATTAAAATAAATTTAAATGAAATTTAGGTTAATAATTTAAATAAAAAGTAAGTGAAGAAAAAAAAGACAAATAAAAGCGGGATCATGCACAGGATCGATAGTGAATGGAAGTGTGATGGAAGCAGTCTTAATAAATGCCAAAAGCAATTACGAAAGGCAAGAATCCGGAAATCCGAGAAAAATCAATAAATTGAAGAATCATCGAAATCGAATGGGGGAAACGGGACAGGTATATAGAGTAGCTAATGGTCAACATATATTCTGGTGAGCCCGACGTGATAGAAAGTCGGCGGAGAATTATTGAAAGTTAGTGACAAAAAAATAGTACCGACGTGATCGAAAGTCAGCAGAGAATTATTGAAAGTTATTACAAAAATATTTGGGAAAAAGAGTACAGACGTGATTGACAGTCGGCTGAAAATTATTGAAAGTGGTGGAAAATTTTTGGAAAATAGTGCTGACGAGATATATATTAAAGGCTATTATTGGAAGATTTAAAAGAAGTTGAAAAGTAATTTAAATTATTGTTTAACGTTTGAAGTTTAGCTTAAAGTGAACCGATACAACCTCAGAAGTCAAAAACAAGTCCAAATGGCAAATGATAATGCTATTATGCCTCTCAATAGAGAGATGATTGATTTCGCAAGTTTCCAAAAATAACCCGTTAATCAATATGGAGGAGACCCTGTTGAATTCGCGGATTTCATGGGAGATTATTATATGTATGGTTCAGAGATTCCCACTCTATCTGAAGGGTGCGACAAGAGAAGCCTGGCAACAAGTCGACAAACGGAACGTTGGCAATGATTGGACCAAATTGAGGGATGCAATGACACTGAAACTGGTTGGTGGAGATATCGAAAGAATTATGCGACAGAAATTCTATAATCGAGTTCAAGGTTCAGAGGAATCGGTCAATGAGTTTGCTTATCATCTGACCACTTTAGCAGATAAAGCCTTTGAAGTCAAACCAGATCAAGTAAATAAGGCCAAGCAGGTTAAAGAGCTGTTAGAAGATCAGTTTATAACCGGAGTCCACTCCGAAATCAAAAAGGCCCTATGTTATGTGGATTTTTCTAATTTCGATGAGTTAGTGAAGAAAGCCATGAAGATAGAGCTGAATTTAAAAAGGGCGAAAAGATCAGATGCTTTTGGAGTTAATGTGGAGAGACGTGAGTGGTCAATTACTCCTGTGAGAGCACCATGGGATGAAAAGAAAATAAACCAAATCAGTAGTCCAATTTTGAGACCAAATAATAGATTTCAAACCAGTAGATCAGCCATGAACGTGCCATCAAATGGACAGGTAAATAAGCCTCAGTGCGAACATTGCAAAAAGTCCGAACACTACTCAAATCAATGTTGGTTCAAATATGGGAAAAATCCCAGCCCTAACAATAGATTCACAGAAAACAAAAGGATCAGTAGTGATGTCGAATGCTATCGATGTGGAAAGAAAGGGCATATTAGCAGAAACTGTTTCACTAGATCAAGATCATCGTCAACGTCACCTTCACCACAAAGGGACAAAGTGAATATCAATAAATTCAAATTTCATAGAATCTAAAACTGAAATCATTGGCTTACATCCAGCAATCATTAGTGAGGAAATATTTAGAGTTTTGATTGGATGATGAAGGATTGGTGTTGATTCTCTGAAATTAATGCGTGCGTGCGTTTTAGGACAAGTTGTATGTACAAGGAATCCATCATTCGCCAGTTGTGGTTTCTTAATTTTTTCTATAAAGAGGTTATTTCATTAAGGTAAACAAATTAATTACGATAATTACTTGATAGCATTGTCAGGCTAAATCAAAGTTTGCCGACCATTATTTGGGATAAGGAAATTCTGATTAATAAAAAAATAAATTAAAAAATTAAAAATTAAAACAATAAATGGATGAAACACAAAATTTTATTTTAAAAATAGTATAGATAATTTGGAATTTAATTTATCGACACGATAATAATGTATACGAAAATTGGAAAATTATTTTCAAACCTTATACTAAAAGTTGAACTTAAAAGTTAGTCTCAATTATGATTCATTTTGACAAATGTCTATGGACCCCAATTATCATTTAAGTATAATCATTTTTCGCTGTACACTGTTTCCTTTAAATAGCTCGTGACTTATATCATCAGAACTGTCTAATTAATTTAATCAAAACAAGATCTCTCTTTACAATATATAATACAACTTAAATGATAATTGGGGTCCATAGACATTTGTCAAAATGAATCATAATTGAGACTAACTTTTAAGTTCAACTTTTAGTATAAGGTTTATATAAAGTAATTTAATCTATGGTAATTTTAATTGTTTATTGTGGAATACGTAATTATTTAATAAGTTTTAATAAATCACATCAAAACAGATTTGGAGGACGAAAATTATTTTAAGGGGGGAGATATGTTGAGGTCCGTAAATTAAAATAAATTTAAATGAAATTTAGGTTAATAATTTAAATAAAAAGTAAGTGAAGAAAAAAGACAAATAAAAGCGGGATTATGCACAGAATCGATAGTAAAGGAAAGTGTGATGGAAGCAGTATTAATAAATGCCAAAAGCAATTACGAAAGGCAAGTATCCGGAAATCCGAGAAAAATCAATAAATGGTAAAATCATTCGAAATCGAATGGGGAAAACGGGACAAGTATAGAGTAGCTAATGGTCAACAAGATGATGGTTAGAGATTTATCAGAAAATGGTTAGGAAGGGTCGAAAAGCATTCAAATGTGTGAAAACAGAAAAGTTAATTAATTAATTAATTGGCTAATAGAAAACCCGAGCTAATGGGAAACCTGAGCCAATGGAGAACCCGAGAGATGAAGGAAACCCGAGTTGTGTAAACAAGAAGGAAAGTAAACAGAAGGAAGATTTGGGCCCATTAGCTTGACACAATGATTAATTGGAAAAGAGCAAGGAGAAGATAGTGTGTGTAGAAAGGCATGTAGAAAGAAATTATCTTGGTTCGTTGGACCATTATGGGTGACAGCCGAAGCAGATACGTGGAAGCAAATGTCAAGTGAGAGATTGGCTCGGCAATAACGATTTGTCATCCCAATTTCGAGAAGTATATAAGGAAAGGGAAAATCAGAGCAAATCGGCATTTTGCCTCAGCTAGGGTTAGAAGAACCCGATTTAAGAATAGGCAAAACAAATTTAGGAGATTAGGGAAAAGAATACATAGAATAGGAATACGGAAAGGTGAAAAAGAGGAAAATGTGGGTCAAGAGAATCTAAAGAAATAAAAGGTGAATATTATCTATTTACAAAGCATCAACGTCGAGCGGAGAATCGGTCAAACGTAACTTTGATTATTAATTGTAAAGTGGTGAGAAAAGGTTGTGAATTTTGTTATTTCAATATACGCTGGGTCGTTATTGTTTTGATTTAAAGGACACGAGGAGTCAGAGGTAACCGACTTAAATTAACCAAAAACAATTAGAAACCATATCATTTAGATCAGTGTTCCTCAACCCAAAAAGTAAATAATCTCAATTTTTTTTCACGACCCGTAAATTCAGTTTGACTTTAAAATCTAATAAAATTAATAATTTTAAAAAAAGTTAACAGATGAACAAAATATTTATTATAAAAGGATCAACAATAACGAAATCAAAACAATTAGATGTGATTGTTGTTGCTCTTTCTCTCGTACCAGTTTGTCTATTCTTGGTTTTAAAGAAGTGATAGCAAGTCGCAAAGCAGGGTCAGTAAATAACCTGTTTCTTTGCTTCGTTTTAATAATTGACATTGCTGAAAATGCTGATTCACACAAGTAAGTTGTAGAAAAGGGTAATAAAAAGTGAATGGCAATTTTGCTGAGGGCTGGATATTCCTCCTTGACTTTTATCCAAAACTGTGTAATGCTCATTGAGTTAAACATTGATTTCAATCCCATATCTGATGATAACTCAATCAATTTTTCTGCTTCTGTGTTTGAAAGGCTGTTTTGTTGGTGATCAAGAAATGGATTGGATATCCACATGTTTCCAAATCGAACATCGTCATTAGGTGGATAGCAGCTGTCAAACATTTGAGCTAAGCACTTCTAAATGTTGAGTGATACAAGAAACAACATTATCCAAATTCAAGTCAAAAGATTCTGTGAAATCGTTAAATGAAGGAAACATTTCATAATTCTGCTCTTGTGTGCGGTTTAACCAAGTTTTTATTTTTTTCTTAAAAGCATCAATTTTATTCCAGACACTGAAGAAAGTTGTCATTGGACCTTGTAGACTCAGATTTAGCTGATTTATCAGAGAAAAGAAGTCTGATAAATAAGCAAGTTTTGCAATCCATTCTTCATCAAAGAAATGTTTGGCATGATCTGAATTTTTTGACTTAAAAAGATTTTCACCTCATCAAGCAACTCGTAGAGCCTTGTAAGCGCTGGAAAGCCTCTGGAAAGCCAGCGCACTTCAGCGTGAAGTAGCAACTGTGAATTTCCTGAATCCATTTCATCACACAGAATTGTGAACAATCGGGAATTGAGTGCGTTGCTCTTGATGAAATTAACAATCTGAATTGTAACTGAAAGAACTTCATGTAATTCGGGAGACATTTTTTTTGCTGCTAAATGCTCACGGTGAATAACACAGTAAGTAAATTTAAATGTATCACCAGCAACTTCTTGGATTCTTGTTCTTACACCTGAAAGTCTGCCAACCATGTTTGCTGCACCATCTGTACACAATCCAATGCACAATTTCCAGTTCAAAGAATTTTTTTTCACATATTCATCAATGATGCGAAAGATTTCTGAACTGGTTGTGTAAGAGGGAATCTCAGTGCAACACAAAAGGTCTTCTTTGCTGTCATAATCAATATATCTAACATGACATAAAAGAACTGCTTTGTTTGCAACATCTGTTGACTCATCCATTTGGATTGCAAATGACTCTGACTTCTTGACCTTTTCGATGAGTTGATCTTCAATATCTGCCGATAATTCCTCAATCCTTCTTCCAATTGTGTTATTGGATAAAGGAATGGCCTTCATTTTGTCACCAGCATAATGTACACATTTATTTTGAATTTTGTGTCTGGTTGGATAGTCATGAAGGTGTTGATCCAAACGATTAAATAATTAAACAAAAATTAAATAATTAAACAATTCAAACAACACGTTATAAACACGCTATACGTAAATATCATAAGTAAATATAATGTTCGCCCGTCTATGTCACGGGCGCGTACAAAATTGCTAGTAAGATGCGCCCGTATATGTCACGGGCACGTACATTAAGTGGTTAAACCCAAAATCTCTGAACAAACATCCACCAAGCATGGTTTTATTAGTTTTTCAGCAATTGAAAATGGTTTTTTACATTCGGCAATTCGAATATGCATAAAGAACTGTGCCATTTAGGAGTTAAGAAAACAACAAATTATATGAACGATTATTTGTTTGGATACACATGGTAACCGATGTACGAGATATTATAAAAATGTGATGTTTGCCAAGCAAGATAGCTGAGTATTTAATTCCTAGGGTAATAATGAATTCGATAGAACAAATTGTAATCGATATTACTCATATGAAAGAAACCAGAAACCGTGACCGTTATTTGGTATAATTGATCAGTTCAGTAAGATGGATAGTTTAACGCCTACTTCGCACCAATATGAAAAGACTGTATTTTGGGTACTTTAACAGAATTGGTTATATAATTGTTTCGGATAGAGGTAAGGTTTTCGAGGGAAGTTGAATCAATGGGTTACTTGATAATTTTATCATCGAATGGCACAGTTCTTTATGCATATGCTGTACTTCTTGTGACACTATCTTCTGCTTATCATCATTTAATATTAATAACAGATTGTCTTTTACCAATATCTAATCCAATCTTTTGAAATAAAGTGAATCCCGAATCAAGTGAGGTATCTCGGGACTCAGGTTTAGTACATATTTCTTTATTGTAGACAGCAGATTATCTGTTTCCTGATTCTCAATATATACCTGCATATTTAAATTACATAAAGTAATCACGTTTAAATATATTATTCGGCTCTTTTCAAGTTTTCCTTCTTCGTGTTCGGTTTGACATTGTGGATAATAACTTAGCAATATCTTCGATAGTCCATCATCATTGTTATGATTTTCACCCTTTCTATATTTTAAATCAAAATCATAACCTGACAATTCACACAACCATGTTTTTAATTGTGAACTTATTGGTTTCGAAGTTGATTTTAAGGACTTTAAACCCTTATGATCCGAACTTATATCAAACTTTTTGTCATGTAAATAATGTCGAAAATACATCGTATATACTCGAATATTGCTAATATTTCTTTTCTAGTCACACAGTATCTTTTCTCGCGAGCACTTAAAAGTCTTGAACCATATGCTATGACTTTTTCACAACCATTTTAAACTTGACTTAGAACAGCACCAATTCCACTTAAACACGCGTTAGTATCAAAAATAAAGTAATCGACCTTATTTGGAAGCGTCAATATTGATGCACTCGATAATGCATGTTTAAGTTTTCGGAAACTTTCCTCACACTCGTCATTCCTTTTAATCTTTTTTATGTCCCTTAGCAGCTTCATACAAACATATACCTGATAATATGCCTGCTCCAAGTCTAGATACAAAAAACTGAAGATCCGGACAAAGAATCAAATATTATTTAGGGATAAGCCATTGGAAAACTGAATATTGGAAAACCGTGGACTTTGGCATTTCCTGATAATGCCCAATTTTAATAATGTAATAATCATATCGTCCACCTTTGATTCAATCTGCATTTCCACGCGCCTATGATTTTGAATTATTGGATTTCCAGGCGTTTTATAGTATGTGTAACTAAACTTGTACAACCTAGAATAAAATCTGATGCCATGGTAGGCTTGCCAGATAAAAATTTCGAAAAAAACGTACATACAAAAATTGATCAGCATAAAAAAGAAAACAATTAAAGATACATGTTATGTAATTTTTTTATTATTATAATTATCAGTAAATATGTTATAAAAAATTATTAAATTATTTTAAAAAATAAAATAACTTAAAAAATAAATCACAAGGTCTTTAATTCTGCCTTAACAAAAAATTAATTATATCACTTCAATAAGATATTAAAATTAATTATATTAATAGTATAACAATTTAAAAAATAAATCACAAGGACTTCATTTAATTATAATTTGATTAGGTATATTTTTCATTTCCTTTAAGTTTTTTTAATAATTCATCTTTCTAAATCACATATTTGTAAAACTCTTTGCAATTCATATTAAAATTATGCTTCACGAGGATTTCAGCTTCTATATTTTTTATAAGGAGACGACTTCTATCTGATCTCCAAGCATAAAATATTAAACTAAACATGCGTTCACTCATCGCGTTGGAATGAGGTACCGCAAAAATAAATTCTACAATTTTAAGCATTTTTGGAGAATTAAATGTTTTAAATATTTTTAACCATTTTTCTTCATATGTTAATTTCTGTTTATCTGATATAATTTCTTTAAATATTACGCATTCTTCAAATAAACTATCTACGTCAATATTTTTTATAGGAAATACCTTCAGTACATTTAATAAATCTTCAAAAACAGGAACTTCTACCAATTTAAAAACATTTAGATTTAATGAAATCAAATCTTTTTTCAATATATTGAATCAATTGTTCTAAAAATGCAGAAGCTCTTTTGAGAAATAATGTTTTTTCAGTATCATTATTGCATTTTTCTAATGCCTGTTGTGCTATAGTACCATAAAAGGTTTGCTGTAGCTTTGTTTTTAACGAATTCCTTAAATTCTCAAGCAAGTCATACACTTTTATTACTACAGGATCTTCACCTTCTAGCTTTAATATTACATTTTTAATAATTGACCCAATATTGGATATCAAACCTAAATACGCTTCTGAGAACTCGTTGTTTAAGAAATCTATGACTAAAGCCGGTGGTGAAGATTTGGAATTGAGATATGATTTTATTGGCTCAAAATTTTTTTAAAGGCGATCGATAGCCGGCACAAGAGATAACCACCTTGTCGAAACATGGCGTAACATTTCTGTGTATTCCATATTGCAAAAATCATAAAATTTCATTAGCGTTTGCTTCCTTTTCGTATGAGAGCTGAACTCATTATATATTTTAACTATAATACATTCTAAGTCAAATTTCAGTAAATTTGGAGCATTTTTAACAGCATTTGACAGCATATGGCACAAACATTCTACTTCTATAATGCCTGGATTTATTTTTCTGAGCTCAGTAAAAACATTTTGATGGCGACCAAAATTGACGTTAGCATTATCACCGCAGTAGCTTATTATGCTTTTTGGATCTAAATCTGCTTTATTTAGATAACTAATTAATGAACTAGCAATATGCTGTGATATTTCACTTGAGCTCTCAA
>CAUHTR010002331.1:0-60465 GCA_959609185.1 Schmidtea polychroa
TTTTTTCCCGAAACATTCAAATCATGAATTACATCGTCCTCTCGGTTGTTAAACGAAAGATTAATCGAGGCAAATCGGCTCTTAGCATCAACCATAAAGGTGAAGCCAAATATTTTTGATAGAATGTCAACATTTTGTGAAAATTCAGATTTTATTAAACCAATTTAAAATATTTCTTTCTTCCTAAAACGCGTGATAAACAAGCTAGATTTGATGAAACATATTTTGCGCTATATTTACTGATGAACATAACAATCCGATTTTAATTCACAATGATAAAGATGAATTAGAAGACTTTGATTGTTGTATGAGCTCAATTAGCAATGACTTTGCATACCAAACCCCACGATTGTCAATTTTCTATCATCCAGCACGCAAGAAAATTGTTAAACTTCTAAGATTCCAGTATTGCACCCGATTTACCTACAATATATCAATTGTCAGTTTTGCAAATACAATTTCTTATAATAATAGTTGTTCAGACACTCCAAAAAGATTCAAATCTTCTTCATCAACCAGATATGAATACGGCATTGTGAGCGAATTCATCTAATGATTTAGATAAAAATTACTTAAGTTACTTAATAACAGATTATGTAGGAAATCCATCAAAAATGTCAAAAAGCGGATGAATTTGAGATTATGTAATTCATATTGAAAGATGGTTTATATTCATCTAAACCGTCTTTCAGAAATGACATCACAATTGATGGCAATCTGATTACAACTTGTCTGACGAAGGATTAGATTGGTTTAGAGAGACCTAGATGTATCAGTCAAACGGTTCTGGGTTAGATTGGCAGTTGAGACAATGAATACTAAATCATTTGAGTAGTTTATGTTATGTACGATAAAGCATTGTTCTACGTCCTGACACCTGTGGCAAGAAAACTTTGGAAATGTGTCAGGTAGATGATAGTAGCTCCGTCTGAAATTGTTAATGCTCTAGTATACCACGGGTCCATAAACTACTAATGGAAGGTCTATGTCCTTATTTTCTTACTCCCTTGAGATCCTCTTGGTTACAAACTTAAAGATATTCTATTAACTCGAGGGAAAATGAAATGAAAACATATTAATTAAAATTTTTCATAAAATACGTGTTTCTCAACAATAAAAACCCCATTTCACTTGCTTCTATTCACAACTACCTTATAAATCAGGCTTTTTTCCGGTACCTATATCAAATCTCTCTTAAAAGTCCTGGTTGCATTTCTGATCTTGCGAAGATGAAGGTTGAGTTTAAGGCTTATATAACCGAGGAGGGCAATTCCTTGTAAAATTATAAGTCTTCAATCTTAACTTTCAATTTAAGGGGATGTATGAATAAAAGCAGAGCAGATCGTCGATAAAATTTTCAAAAGCTAATTTTGATCGGAGTTGTGAGGGAATGGGCGAATGCGATAAGGACGAATTCCGATTCAAAATTTGCTGCAGGTTAGCGTCCGTTATGTTTAGGCGTGTTTTGTGATTGGTCATTTTCGAAAAAAACGATTCACATGTGTAAGTTGAACCAAAAGCGCTGACAATTTTTTGTGCCAGATTTCTCAAATTGGAAAATTTCTCTTTTGTGACGCAAATGTTATAAAAATCTAATTTTGATTCTGATGTTTCAAAAATCTATTTTAATTTAATATTGTTTTGTAAGTAAAATTAGTTTCATTTGGAGATATTTTGGGAACGACTGGATTTCAACATGAAACGGAGATGAATATATTTCAAAAATTTTGTTCAAGTGCATTATAACTTTGTTTACTTCATATTACCGACAATACAATGAAAAATTGTTGTTTATTGATATAATTAGAATGTTTATATTACCCCTGCCATTATAAAATAAATATATTTTGTAAAAGTGTGATGAATCTCACGGCCCGGAAAAATATTCAAGGCGGGCCACGGTTTGGCCGTCATAAAATTTACAAAGTAACCTTGGTTCATCTTTCACTGCGTGACAATAAAATTCACTTTCTAGATATCAAATCTAATTTTTGCCCAACAATATTATTATATATTGAATTTAATTAAACAATTTTAATTAATTTATTTTTAATTTAAAATTATTATTGTCTATCTGATTTTCAAATTACTTTAAAATAATTCCCCAAAATTATATTTTTTAAGAATGGAAAATTAATTATAGATTTCATCCATTTAATTATTTTAATTGTCTGTTAATTTTATTTTTTAAATGAATCGAGAAAAATTGAATCGTAAGTAAAATTCAATTATTTAAATGCGAGTAAGAAACTTTCTAAATTGATGTTCAAAAAATGAATCTATGCAATTTTTAGGGTGTGGTTAAATTTGATAACAATTCTCTTTTAAAACTCCTTGTGAACGTGATAAAAATACTATTTTAAAGAAAAACTTAAATTGTCAATTAATTATTAATGAATATTTTAGAAATCTAATTTCAAATTATTTTTAAGAATAATTATATTTAATTAATTTTTAAATGAAAATCATTGTTAAAACGATGATAGCAAAAATGTCGATATTAAAATAAAAATATCAAATTTAACAGTCAATGACAAATAATAAAATTTACACTAGTATAAAGTGACCAGATATTCTTTATTGGAATGCGGGACATGTTCAAATCAAAACTGCCTAATCCGTGACGTCTGGTTTCTTTATATTAGACATATGTGTGCATTATGGAATAATATGACAAGAACACTATTCTTCACTAAAAGAGTGTGTAAATTGCATATTTTCATTTTTATAAAGACTGTATACTAATTATTTAATCATATTGTACACAACTTACAAAAAACAATTATAACAATTATAAAAAACATTTAAACTTTGCACTTTTGTTTTGTACACTTAAACTTTTAAACTGAAATAGCAATTATAGAAATAGATTTTTTTAAATACTTAAGCAATGCGAATTAGCTAAAAGCTCATGACATACTTGAATTGACACATTTGAATTTTTGAATTTAAATAATTGTTACCAGTTAAATTAAAGCAGTGTTATTTAATTGGAAAAGTTATTTTACAAATAGATAGCAATAATAAGGTAAGATATGCAATACAGGACACTTTCCAAAACAATTTTCAATGTAGGACATACGATTTAAATCCGGGAAAGTCTTGTATAATCCGGGACATCTGGTCACTTTACACTAGTATGACAAACAATGTAACAGTAAATTCGTTTCAGAAATGTTTTGAAGCCGGTTGAGGGGTTTTCCCTGAGCTATCTTATCCTCGTATAAGTTAAGTTTTCATTCTTAACAATTTGGCTTTGAAATGCCAATTAATACATTTTGAAATTTATTATTTCATAGTTTGGAACTATTCGCAGCTCGCAACTTGCCGATTAGAATGGTAGATGACGTGAAGGGTTTTGAGTAAATTGGGAATCGACCAAGAAAGAAATTGTTGGAGTGATGCCTTCGGGCGATTGTTTATAACGAGTAAATTAAAACTGTGGCATAATATTTGATCTTAAGGTTTAGCAGATTTTCCAAAAAAACTAAAAAGTTTATTTTAAAAGTGAAAGGATTCAAACTTTTCTGCTCTTTTGTTTTGAACATCGAATAAAATAAGTAAATTAGTATAATTTCGAGTTAGGATTTATCACACCAATTGTAGCTAATGCAGCACTTGGAAGATAAAATTCATAATAGTATTTCCTGATTAATCTTCTCCTTTCTTTATTTTTGTTATTAACATGATTTGTAACAAGACTTCGTGACTGACCATGGGAAGCTACCAAAATTTGTAGAAAAACAACTTGATTTGATAAAGTTTTGATAATGAACGACAGTAAATTGAAGAGACAGAAAAAATTAGCCGTAATTGTGAGTGGTTCTAAAAATATATATCGAATGGTTTTCGAACCATTTGGAATATTAAAAATTGTTAAATATTTTACGAACCGTCTTTCACATGGTAAAACTGGTGTTTATAATCCATGAATAAATTTTGTTAAAGGAATTCATTGTACTCAAGAATTAGTTATTCTGTTTGCCTTCAGTCATTTGGGATTCAATAAAGCTTGGAATTCTCAATAGTATTTCATATATATATATATATATATATATATATATATATATATATATATATATATATATATATATATATATATATTGGATTTATATTATCTCGAATATCAATGGGCTGCCTTTTAGAAAAACTGACGCTACAAAATTATTTTTAGTCTTAGCATTGTAATTTCATTCATTTTTAATATTTTCTTGTCAATCAATATTTTCATCTTTACCCATCTACGACTTTGTAGTTGGCCTACCCTCCCTTAATATATTGCCTACTAATTATTTATCAATACCAATCACGGATAAGAGGGGATGCAGGGGATGCAAATCATCGGGGCCCGCGATATAATCATATTTGGCATTTTTATATAATTAAATAATTTTAAAAATCTAAGTTTGTGATTTAAGTTTATATGTATCATGTAATTTCATTAGTAATAAATAGGATAACTAAAACAAATGTTTTTTAAAAAATATATCAGTTTGTAATTGCAAAGAGGGCTCGTACTGACAAATTGTATCAGGGGCCCGGCCTGGCTCTCGGAGGCCTGTCAATACCCGTATAAGATCAAATGTAAATTAATTTTCAGATTTCTTTTAATTACACATGATTTTATCTGGAATTTTCTATCAGCCTAACATATGATTTCCGTGTCTATTGTCAATCCGGTTTATTACTCACACTCAACTTATCAATCAGGGTTAGAGATAAATCTTTAAAGACATTTTTGCAGCTAGAGTAAAAGTAAACCGAAATATTGAGACAAATTCATGAAACATACTACAAAAGAAAAATTCGCCATTACAAGACAAGATAATTGATTATAAATAAACAAGTATTGTTCAGCATGTCTTTGAGACTGAATTAGGACCACCAGAATTTACCAGTTGACACAAAATGTCACAAGATAAAGTAAAGTCAGATAGGCCAAATTTAGCGAGATGCAAAGGTTTTGAATTATTCTATTAAATTAAGCGTTGATATCTGCTTTGGTCTCAACATAGTCCTGTTGAGTTTTTAATTAGATAATTATTAACGTTGGTGTTTCTGACAACACGTGTTCTGTAAAAACAATTAGATAAACAACATTCAACGTATATTTGTAATCAAATTCGTATGATCTAAAGTTTACAAAACTCCGAAAATTGCCTATTCTGGCTATTCAATACGTCTCGCTGTAACCGCTTTGGTTCTGCACGTTCTGCAACAATAATCACCTCCTTTCTTTACTCCTTTGACTTAACTTGATTCTTTTATTTTTCATTCTTCTGAATTTATTTTTCCTTTAATCCTACTGTCAATTTCTTCGTCCCTACCTGAGCCAAAATGTCGATTGTTTCTGAATTTGACCTCTCTTATATAGTTGAAGTAATCGTCTTGATTAATAGCATTTCAACTAGATCGTCTCCCTTCATCTTTTCACATTCGAAAAAAATAATTAATTGTCCTACCGTGCGTCCCTCTTGCAATAATCTTTTTTCCGTTTTCCCATTACTCATGTTGTCATGATAATGGTTTTCCAGAATCCACTTTGTTTACTTTTTTCTGTTTATTTAACTCGGGTTTTCCTTAATTAATTAATTAACGATTTTCTATTTTTGTAAATTTACTTAAATTTCGATCCTTTCTGGACATGTTCTGATGAATCCGTTCTCGCCATGATATTTTCCCATCATCTCCTTTACATCTGATCCATTTATCCAAATTTAATTCGATGATTTCTTGTTTTTTAATTTATTTTCCTTATTTAATTATTTCGAAATTTTATACAAGTTTCTCTCCAAAAATTTTCAAAAACAAAATAATTAAGCAGGCGACCTCTCGATTTGATATTCAAAGATTTTGTACAGCAAATTAGTTTTGAGGGAAAGCTAATCTCATTATTATCTTGTTTATCGCTTTGGATTTCCACATAGCTTCGGGTTTCTACATACTATCTATATATTTTTATTTTTCCTAATTAATTTGTAGTTTTTGAATATCTTTTACATATTATTGTATTCATATTATTGTATATTACTGTATTCATATTTGTCTCCTTATTTATCGTCCGCACATACTTGTTTCCACCTGTTGGGCTAGAACTGATTTCTAGACTCACAAATTAGAATAGTGATAAAATGTGTCGGTACACAACATGCATATCCAGCCTTAAGTTTAAAAAAACATAAAAAATTAAAACATAAAAAACGCCAAGTAAGCAAGGATAATAGAGATATCAATACACAAAAAAATCAAAAATATCCAAATAATAATAAATTAAAACCCAAGCAAGAAGTATTGCACAAAAACTTATTCAAATATAACCAAAAAACATAAACAACATAAACAAATTCGAATAACGGCTATTAGTGAAAATTAAAAAGAAAATTAATGAAAATTTCCATAAAAATCTTACGTAAAGAAAATTATATCAAAATTTTGAATAAAAATCTAGAGCGATCCATGAAAAATGGCGAAATCCACCATGGCTGCCAGACGACCCAATACAATTTATAAAAAATAAATATTTTATTTTAAAATATATAAATTTTTTGAAAAGAATTCACAAAAAGCAATTTAAAAATAAGAAATAGATTAAATTTAACATGGAATGTTCTGGAAATTCAAATTAAAATTCGAATTTGTTTTACTGTACTCGCTCGCTAAAAATAGGGTATATATACCGACACATTTCAGTCATTTTAAAAGGAAACTTTATTAATGAAGTGATAACTTACATTTGCATACTGGATTATTCCCATGTTGTCCCCGATTATTGCCTTTTGTGTTTAGTTTGTATCATAGTGTGGTTGTGCATAGGATAAGCGTGTGGTTCTACTTCTCTCACTAAAATTAATCTTCTGCTTCCCTATAGTAAAGGCACTTAAGTTACCCGGTTTCCCATAGTTGGTTCTTGGCCCTAGTATATATGTATTTATTTTTTATTATATTATATGTTGAGGTCTCACTATTTGAAAACCCCAACTTACTGGTTCTTATATAAATGATCAAACAACAATAAGACCGATTACTAAAATTTATTCAAAAATAAAATTCACCTTTTAAAATTTACAATTAGATTTAATTTATTCTGTTAGACTTTTTTGAATTGTTCTATTTTAAAATCTCGTAAAGATTGCCTTTTCAAGTTTCAGGTACTAGCATTAAATTTTTGGACGAATAGACTGATTTTTATGATCGCTTATATACTAAATTTTTCTACATGTCTAATGTTTAATAGATATTTATTTTATTTTTCTATATCTAATATCGAACAGTTATTATAAATATTTATTTTTAATTCCACTGCTGTTTATTGAAATCGACATTGAAAACTATTCAATTCTATATCTGCTAATTTATTTTATCAATTGAAATTTTAATCTTATATTAATTTCTTTTAAATACCCATTATTTTTATTTGTGTTTATAATAAAAATTAGAAATATTCAGATAACATAAAAATAAAAATTCACAATAAAAATTTGAAATATGCAAATTCAATAATTAAAGTTCGATAAAGTTCATAGAGATTAAAAATATCTAGCTATTACATAGATGGCATTAAAATTATATACAATTCAATAAGAAAAAATGGATCATTACAAAGTTTTGAACACATAGTTATTTACACAAATGAATATCGATGAAAGTTATTGTTCAATCATTGGCTCTTGTTTTAGGAATTTGATTGTTGGGTTGTCGATCTGGATTGCAGAGATGAAGATCTACGAGAAGACTTTGTTTACTGGCGTTCTTCGGTGTACACGTTAACCCTGTATTTGCCTGGCCCTGTTCTATAATATTTATCTAAGGTGAATGTAGTGATGGATCTTCCCTCATCATCTAACATATACATTAAACAAACGACCAGTTAGAATATTAATAGCAACATTAATGAAATGACAAAGTTAATTATTTAAAACGATGAATTATTAAAATCCATCAGAATCAACACCCAATTTTTTTGTTGTTTTGAAACAATTAAATAATTAGATCCGAAGAGTCGTGATTATTATCAGCACCTAAATTCCTCTTAATCCTTCTCTTTTGAGAGATTTTAGACTCCCAATTATACCCATCGTGACTCAACGGGTTTTATTTAAAATTTCTTTTACTTAACGACCAGTGTCGTTTTACAATTGTGATGATTTTTTTTGTTTTGTTTTTTTGATGAATACAATCTTAATGAGTTAGCAAATTAATTTCCATCGGCATTATCAATAAAGAAAAACCTTTGAATAAGAGTTGACATAAATTTCTTCTTCACTAAGCATATCTAATAAATAATGGGAAATTTTGATCAATGAATATTTCAACCGAAGTTAATAACTGAATGACTTCCCACCCAGCTTATCTTTATAATGAAATCTTACAAATAAAATCAGAATGGTACGTCTGGAAATGACCCTCATTTACGTAAGGGGTACGATATAAGAGGAACATCAATAAACCTAATGAGAATGCAGTTGATTGAAACTACCTAACTCCATATTACGTCATTACTAAATATCTTGAAATATTGTATCATTTAGTGTTAAAACTGAAGGAAAACATGCGCAAGGATTGTAAGCAGACACACACACAGGTGGAAAAGCTACAGGTCCGGATAGCAAAATTCAAGGGGTGGTACAGTGAACTGGAAGGCACCTGGTTCAGCTCCACGGAGATGCAAAAGCGACTGAAACTGATCCAGAAACTACAACTTCAAAGCGCTCAAAACCAAACCGAGATCAAGCCACTCCTTCTCCAAGTCCGGAAATTAGAAACCCAACTCCACCAACCAAGAGATTGTGGTGCAGATTCGCCCCGTGATAGTAGAAATGGCAGCAATACATCTTCCTAACCATCCGGAAGCCCACAGAAAAGGATATGGTCGGGCAAGTCGGCCTGGACGAAATTCAAACGGACCCACCTGACCAATGTGTCGACCTCAAACAATGGATAATCATCTGTCTAAATTAAAATAAATATAGTATATTCCGTGTGAAGTGTGGTGACTGATATGTTTGAAGGATGTGATGAAATGTAGGGACTCAATCTAATGGCAGTGGCCAATGTAAATGCAGGCACATGCTCACTTCTTGCTGGTACTCAAACCCTTGATACAGTACCAACATTGATTGCTCAATGGATAACACACAACATTGTATTCTGGGTTACGCTGGGAACAGCATTATAAGGTAAAATGTTTGCTTTACCTACCACACCCAAATAAGTCAATTTTTAATTTTTCCAATTTTTCTTTAAGTTGTGTTTTATTTATTAATTTTGAACTTTAATAAATTTTGCATTTTTAATGAATTTTGCGCTCAATTTTCTGTATACAGTCGATTCCGCTTAATTGGGACACATTGGGACTTGGCCATTTTGTCCCAATTAAGCGGAATTTGTATGCAGTATTCTAGACAAACCCCAACAAATTTAGCAATTAATCAATAAAATTTTTAAAAACGAAATTATTTATCTATATAATTAAACCATTCAACACATTTGTAAAAAAGAAAAAATTTAACACTTAAACTATTTAGAAACATAAGTGTTCATAATACATTGATTTTCGGATTCAATGATCTTATCAACAAAGTTTCACGTAATCCGTTTCAAATAATCCGTTCTCAATAATCATTAAAATTTTTTACAATTTTAAAATCAGGTTTGTTTTATTACTAATACAACCCTTTTTGTGTGTCGACATCGTTCGACAATGTTCATGAATTCGAGTACAGAGATGACAGAAAGTCTCTCCAATGTATGTGGCGTTGCAATCATTATTTGAAAATTTATAAACTAGACCCGATTACAATCCAAACGGAGTTGTAGATTTAATAAATAAATCGCGTACAGAAATTAGAAGCGATTCTATAATTTATATTAGAAGTTACTTACTTAATTTTTAATGTTATTAACATCACATTCCGATTTACACCTTGCGCAAATTACACTCACACATTCCCAAACATGAATCATTATGATCCTTAAAAAATTTCTTAATAAAGTCTCGTTAATCATCATTAATTAATTGATTTTAAATAGACATTTTCAACAACTCAATCAATTTGTCAACACCTTTTACTGAATTTTCAAAAATAAAAGGTAAAGACCATTAACAATCCCTTTAACATCTCTCTTTTATACTTATATTCACAAAAGAGTTCAGAAGTATAAAGACCAATATCAGTTGCTTTTCTAAAAATATACCAGTATTCATCTTTGGACTGTATTTACAAATCTAAAAAACCAATCTGACTTATTCTCCGTTTAGCGTGCGAATACAATGTTTCATGTAAACTGTTTATATTCTTTAAATGATAATAAAATAACTGTCGGAAATAACTTTGGACCTGGTTCTCATGTTCAGTAATAAATTTTTGAAATCAAAACAAAATATAACCTTTTTATTGAATTTCAAATAAATAAACTTCTTTCAATCAATTTCACAAGAAACTGTGTGATAGATGTCAAAATGTTGTCACCTCTTTCTAATTTCAAAATCTTATATTCGGAGTTGATATATACAGATTGTTTCTTATAAATCCACTCACTTAATTGGATCCGTCACTCTCACTTGCCAGACGCTCAAGTGAATAGTTGTGTGACTTCGCCAGCTTAATGTATGTGATTACTTAAACCTCCAATATTTTTTTAAATTAATATTTTTTGCAAAATTTCTATTAGGACCAAATACAATACATAACCAAAGATTATTCCAAAACACATTGTAAATACTTCAATGCTATTAAGCATTGGACTCTTGAATGAAATTAAATGAAAAATTTTCTGTAAAATGCACTAACCCTCATGTGGGGATTACAGGAACTAATGGGTTAATTTGCCATCTATGAGATTGGATTTTTCATTGCTCGAAATATATGAAAATACAAATGTTCCATCTTAACACTAAATTTTCATCGATTCGATCCTTAATGCATTGATTTAGGTTTCTTCATACTTACTTTAGGAATCTAAAACAATTTCCTCGAAAAATCCAATTTCTAAATATGAGCATTCTCTTTAGATTTTAATTGGATTTCAACATTCAATACATACTTTGTAAATTATATCATTCAACATAAATCCAACATTTTATATTTTTGTATATATGGAAGTTTACGTTATCGTTTCTGGTTACGACATCCTTGTCAACGTTTTCCTATGAATTAATTAAACATCTTGAAATCGAATTCAAATGAATCATTGTTTCTTCTAGACAAAAAATGTTAAAAAACGAAAATATATGATGATTATGTTGGATTATATTGAATGGGTCACAAATCAGTCTCGGTTATTCCGTTAGGCAAACTAGGTAGCTGTTTAGGGCCGCCAAATTTGCAAAATAATTTATATAAGCATCTAATAAATATTTTTTGAAATTAAAAAAAAATAATGTAACGTCGTTTTATAAATATTTTTAATTATTTTTCAGCTTATTCGATATATAATTTGTAGGTATATATTAAAATTGTGTTCATTTTAATCTAGATCATTTTCAGATTTCTTTATTTTTAATAAATAATTAAAATTAAAATTTGATTTATCCATGTCAGCATTAAAACGAACTAAAAAAGATTCTGGTGCTGAAAAACGAAAACGGAAAAAACACAAGAACGATTATAATCACAAAAAGGTTTTATTTGTAAATATTTAAAGGTCGATGATATATCAGTCATGGATAATGCCGAACCAAGCAGACGGAAGAGAAACCCGAAAGCATGGAAATTGCTCATATGATTGTATTGAATCATATTCCAAATATTTCATCTAATTTAACGAGTACAAAAGAATATGAATGTATGGGTAAAATTGATGCAAATATTGATGCAAAAATAATATTTTATATGTAATATCGCTATTTCTATAAAAAAAACTCGAAAAAAACGGAAATAAGTTTTCCTCTAAATTATTAACATGGTAATATTGATATATCATATATGGGTAGAATAGCCAACATATAGTTCTGTCTAGGACCACAAAAAGACTGGAACCTAGCCTGTACAAATCCATTTGTTTTTAGTTTGAAAATGGATTTTCTTAAAAAGAAAAAGAAGAGTTAATTGAATTAAGATCTTAGTATTAAAGCTAGTTTCATGGAAAATGAGCTCTCCGAATTTTGTATTTCATGTCCAGCCACAATTTAATTTGAGCTTAAAAGCTATCAAAACTTTATTTGTGTTTCGTTCAATATATTTGTGAGTTGGGATTTTCAACTTTAACAGAGTTAAAATCTAAAGAATGGAAACGTTGCTGAGATGTTGGACGATGTAAAAAAATTGAATCAATGATAAATTTAATTTGACTAGAGAAACAATCACACCCTTTTCATTGAAAATTAAAATTTCTTGCATTCCTACTTAATGACTGTTAAAGGATGGACGAACACTAAAGATTCTATAAATTAAATATTACATGGTGGAAGCAGATAAATACAGAATAAACATATATATAAACAGTAATCAATAATATCTATGTGATGAAAAGAATAAACATTACTATATTCAATATAGTATATTGGCTTGTGATAATAACTTATTATTAACAATTTAATGTTATCTGTTAATTTATCTTTTTATGCATTTATATTGATTTATTGGTTTTTGGTGACATTATAATAAAATTAACCTCATACAAATAAATTTATTTTGTTTGTTGATAATATTATAACTGTTGGGCTGAACTACCAGGTCGGAATACAAGGTGAAGCTGAATCGGATATAAGAGAAAGATCCAGAGTAAAAATAAAATAGATAAATAGGTCTAACACTAACCGAATCAAATAAAAATAATTATAAAATAAAGAAAAACGGAAGAATCAATAAAGGAAAACCGAAATAAACAATAAAAGAAAAACAAAACAATTAAAAAATAAAAATCACTAGAATAGAAATAGTTATAGAAAATAGGATATTAACTACGAACAACTAGCAAAAGAGGAAAATAATTTAATAAAATCAGGTTTAAGAAAAAATAAAATGCGAAAACGCGAAAACAAACCCGAACATAAAATGCATAAATTATCAACAAAATAACTAAATAAGAATTAAAAACGAATTATTACACCCATGAGATATAACGAGAATCCATAAAAGCCATGTAAAATATGAAAATTAATAAAAATAACAATAAAATAACAATTAATAACGCTTAATAAGACAAAATAAAAAATTAAAAATAACAAAAAATAGATGAAAGACAACACAACTCAGTCCTGATTAGACCAAAAATAATATATAAGACAGACACGAAAATCACTTTACTAACTCTACAAAAATCCAAATAGACACAGCGACTTACGGACTCATAAACCCAGGAAACCAATCGACTACTGAATTCAATTTAGGATCACTTGCGAAGGAGAAGACATTTGATAACTAAAATCAGGGAGACACTTCAGGAATACTCATAACTGATTCAGCTTTGCCATTTCCACTCAGAACTTAGCTAATGATTTTTGATTAATTGCTATGGTAGTAATAATCCATGTATTAATAATAGATAAGCGTATTTAGATAATTTGACTTAATAAATTATTATTTCCGAACAACGATGACTTCTTCTTTCTTCACGGGACCGGCGACGATGCTGTCTGGAAGCTTCGATCATGAAGCTGATGTTTTTCAGATACTAATTGGGATGAACGGAAAATCTTGACCAATGATGAATGGAAGACGAATAAATGTCGAACTGAAATTGCCGAAAATGGTTATGCGTAGATGATATGGTATTAGTGATTAAATGCCACTGAGAGAAGTTTTCGAACATGGGGAAGTCAAATCTCTCGCAGAAATTGCGTTGAAGACATAGAAGATTTTGACAGAAGAACTTATATTGTATCCTGACAAACAATGCAGTAAAATGATTTAGTAATGACAAGAAGAGTATCATGATTGAAATCCAAATGGCATGGTCGCCGGGTAAATTAATTTCATTTGATTTATTTGTTACATAATTAGAATAATTTGATATATTCATACATTTATACATATTTTTATGATAATATAAATTTTGAGTCGATCTATCTATCGTGACGGTGGGAGGACGGTGGGTAGAAATACCCGTGGTCCTCAGGTGTGTCATGGTAAGTGGAAAGACTCCGAGGTGGATGGGGCAAAATTGAAGTAAATTATAAAGGATATTGAGGCCTTCATTGAGTTGCCGTCGACGTCGAATCTCTAGATGTTAGTTCCAAAAAGATGTCAGTATTTCCATAAGGACTTCTACCATCTCAATTGCGTAGATCGAAAGTCAGCCTTCGTTTATCACCATTGATAGAAAAATTTAGCAAAGTATCTTGTGCCACTAATCGTTGACATTTTACTTTAATAGATCTGCAAAGAACTACATTGAATCCGTCACCAAGAAAGATAAATCCACTTATTCCTTCTAGACAGATAATTTTCTTGCATTATTAGGCAAGTCTATTAGTAATCGCTAGAAATCAATATTTCTATCATAAATCACTTCATTCGAGAATCGTTAAAATTTCCAATCACGATAAGCTAAACCGTCCTCTGTAGATATTATCACATCTGTCGTAGGATTGACTTTTCTCGCCGATAAATATACATATTTACTATTCACGAATATGACGAGCTGTCACAGCGAGCCGACAAAGATTGCGTCACAAATGCGAACTGCTATAGAAATCTCTAAAATGAAATTGACACCATAAAATCTCCTACATTTTCATTGCGAATTGCGAACACATAAACAACCACAGTAGTGTTGGGCCAAGTCTTGAGGATATCGAGAAGTGAATCAAAGGTAGGAAAGAATCCCACGGAGCAATAGAATAAGATAAAAATTAATTTTACCAAAAACTTCAGTAATATATAGGAAGAAACAAATAAAATACCAATAAAAGAAATAAGAATAATTAATAAAATAATAAAACCCTTAAGATTAAAAAATAAGACAAAAAAGAAATTACCTAATGCGCATAACAGATAAAGGGGAAATAGAATAGCAAAAAATTTAAGAAAAATAAATAAGAAATTAAAGAAATAAAATAAAAATAAAACAATTCCTGAACAAATTTATAAGTTATTAAAACAAAAAATTATCTCGCAACAAAACGACAATAAATCTAGAGAAAAATAAAAGAAAAACAATAAACATTAAGAAAATAATAATAAAAATAAAATAAGGTCACTAAAATTCATTATATTATAATAAAAATCATAGAAATAATAATAAATAATAAAATTACAACCGAACTGCGCCTGATTGGACGAAAAATAGTATATAAGAAACGCGAAAAATTAGTAGAGTACCAATTCTTAATCCACGATTGCAGATTGCAGAAACCACTTTTAACCGAACTCTACAGGGACAACATTCAGGAACCACTTTTTAATCAAACACTACAGAGACGATATTTATTCAATCTACTAACCGCAACCACTTTTAACAAGACTTCCAAAATATTTATAGCTTATCAAACAGATCGGACAGTGAACTAAGTTAAGGGAATCAGGACATTAGTTTAGCAAACCATACCTTTCGATTATAATTCTCGATATCCTCAAGGAAGAATTTTGGTAAGGGTTATTATTTATTTTATTTATGTCTATTTAGATTTTATTTTGAAATGATATTCAAACTAACAATTTAATACTAATAAATTTTATTTATACAACAGATTGCTTTTTCTTCATGGTGCTGGCGACGATGTCCTCTGGGAGCTTCTGGTGTGATGGAAATGAGTTGTAGAATATGAATCCGAGTAACTTTTCGAAATCGAAGAGATCAGTAATTTGGGGGGATATCAGTTATGAAAGATGCTTATGAGATTTGGAAGGATGAACAAATAGACAATGAAATGATTGGAGGAATTGAGACTCATCACACCAGGAACCCAAATGGCATGGTCACCAGGTAAATAGTCATTTATTTATTTGATAATATCCTCGATTAATTTTGTTACATTTGTTATTTTTTTTGATATATATTTATTGAAGCTGATTGGGTCGATTCGTCCTTCGTGACGGTCTAAGAGCGGTGGGCAGCAATGCGTACTGTTCTTGGGTGGGTCATGAGGGTGAGGAAACCCCGAGAGATGTGACAACATATTATGCCAGAGGTTCTTTCACCGAGGGAGATCAGCCACTCTCGTTGTCGAAAAATTCCATTGAAAATTTGTAGTTATATAGTTTGATGCCGACAATACATTGGAGAATTCCAGGAGGAATACAATTAGAAATATCATCAGCACTATATCCAATCGCGTCGTTAATAATCTTTGATTGAGAACCGATTCCGTCTTATATTGAGAAAAGTGACTGTTAGAATATCTGTCGGAAGAAATTATTATTTTCAAGTTTCACGAGAGATTCTCTACGTTGAGCCCATTATATGTCCTGCTAATTAAGGTTTTTTCAAGGATTTGCACCGCCAGGACGTTAGCGAATAGATCCATCATCTTGATTGTTATCGGTTCTGAGTAGACTTCATCATCGGCCGGTGTCTAGCCACTGTCATCGATAATAACTCGACTTAGATATGAATGTAAACATCTCTGGATAATAAATTAAAATACTTACCATAAGCCCGAAAGAAACGGTCGCCAGCGATATCGGGTAGTCGTAGTAGACAGCCGGTAATATTTTGATAAGATATCTGGAGCATCAATTATAGGTGGAGACCGTTGAGCGAACGAGTTGACAGTCCTTATCTCAAATCAATATAGCAGAGAAAAATCTAAATGTAGAATCAATCTTATCTAGTAGATTCATAATTAACCCACACAATTAGATTTACGAATTTGTCTGTAACACCCTCTGAGATTCCGACCTATCTAGAAAATCCGCCAGCGATGTCATGTCTATCAATCACTATACACAATAACACGCAGATACTTCATCTAGTTTGAATGTAGTGAATATGTTGACATCACTATTACATAACAGTAGTAGAGGAGATAGCTAGGCTGCATGTGTGATCAGACAGCGAGATTAGGTCATATTAAATAGTAGAACTGTTAGATTGTCCAAGAGTACAGGCTGATGATAAATCATACAACACATGCATCTCAACTGACATGACGATATTTACTAGCATACATAGAAGGTAAAACTAACACAACTACTCACAAATAGGCGTCACTATGACAACATTTACGGCGCAAGATTTAAGATAATTAAATTGCAATTTATAGTAAAATTTAAATTAATATATTTCGGTTCTTTTGTGAAGCTGATCAGGATTTATATAACACAAAGAGACACCAGTAATACCGAACTACGTTTTCTTAACACAACGCACGCATAATTTCATAAAATACAGTAGCGCGAGGAGTAGAAATGTAATTACTAGGGAATAACAAATATAATAAAGATGATAGAATTAACCGTGATAAATTAATAAAAGTACATTAGATGGAAATGGTCAAATTCGAAAAATAAACCTAAAGTTGAAGTTATGGTAAATGAATTGTTTTGAGAATTCCCGTTTTCCTTTCTCAATTTGCATGGATGGAGTAGGTCAAACCTGGATGCTTGTGGATAAATGAGTATGAATGTTGACAAGCCGTATGGATTTGTGGGTCATTACCGAGCAGAATGATTGAAAATGTTATAAAACTCGCACTCGAAATTATAAATGACACTCCAACGATTTTTACAGATTAAAATAAAAAACTTCTTGATCTTTAGATGCCTACTTCAGCCAATTCAAACAAAGACCTTCGTCCGTGTTTCTCCTGCGCAGATAAAAACGCAGATATAGCGCAACTTCATCTCTACATCGGGGCACTAAAAAAGCGCATCGACTTGTATGAAGGAACGTGGTTCTCCCCGCCACAAATGAAAGAGGAGAAGAGTAAAATTCTGCGATTGGAGCACTGCCGTGACAGTCTCCTGGAAGAAAGTAGGTGCCAGAGGCTAACGATAAAAGCCCAATCCGAGGCCCTACACAAGATCTACACGGACACCGAAATCGCCAAGAGAATTCGAGAGTATTCCTTCCAAGACGGGACTAATGTGTTCCCAATTCACCATCAGTCATCGGAAGTCTCAGCGACGACCAGCTGCAAAGGGCATGGCTCACAATTGCCACCCATCCTCGCCCCAGTTCTCTCAGGCTCTAGGCCTATGACAAATGGTCCATCGGATCCCATCTTGGTTCCGATCCTTATACCCCATACCACTCAGCCCTCGACTGAATCAGCGGTGCCAAATCGAAAGCGTAAAAGGCCGACGCGCTCCGAAAAGAATCAGAAGCTCAGGAACGCCATTGCCGCGCTAGAAGCTTCATTATCAGTTGCCCAATCTACCATCAAGGAGATCACCACCTCACATTCAATTCCAACCAAGGAAGTATTCCGGGTAGTTCCGGCCAACAGTATAAAATTCATTGAAGACCGCCGACTACCCGTAGACATTGATGAAATGATCGCCGAAGGGGAGGTTTTCCCGTGATCCGGAAAAGCACCAACTTCAAGTTCTCATACTCTGATAGTCCTAACTATGATCCCCAACCTTTCCTAACAATCTGTCTGCATGTTTTCCTCTGCTTCATAGTTGTTGTAATTCGTGTGTTTTGTTGAATTAATATAATTTTTCTTGGCATTTGATGAGTTATTTGCGAAATTAAAAAGGGATTTGCACGACTCGGATGATAATTTGAATGTAAGCCATCCGATGAAGGTCGTCCCCTGGACCAGGGTCGCACCGAGTTATGCATGGAAATACGGGTAAGTCCTTCTAAGGCACCTTGAAACCCGAACCGTGAGTTAGTTAATAGTAGTCCTAAGGTAGGGGCTCACCTGTTAGCGAACTCCAACCCATGTGCGCATCACCAACGTGTGACATCACCATGGGCACACATGAGGGACATCAGTAAAGTCATCACGAATATGCGGGGAAGGTGGACTGAGCGAACTAGACTGAGTGTAGGTTATGTATTTAAATTTTCATTCCTCCCCACATACCCAACAGTAGAAATAAATCAAATGGGCAAATCCCAGAAATTTTCAGATAAGCGCGGAATAAATAACGCATCTTTTAAGAATAATTGTTTATTCCAGTTAAATGTCGCCCAGCGATAGAATGACAGGTGATTAAATCGCAACCTAATAGATCGAATGAGTAATTACATAATAAACACAATTACACCCCAGAGAGGGGGATTTTACTGCAGACAGATTATTTTATCAATTTTGTTTGTAAATAAATTTATTTAATTTATTAAAATGTAACTAATTAATTAAACGACCATCCCTGCATTCACACTAAGTAATTCCGGTAAATCGACAGGTGAACCCCAATAATGTTAGGGCGTAAAGATTTAATAAAAATAAATAGGTGTTTTACGATCAGATTTCACTCCTGACTATTCTCAGTTGTTAATAATGGAATTTATTCTAAATGAAATATATTATATCTTTCCCTAATGGTACAAAACAAAAGATAAGGGGTTATTATTATGAATCTGGCCAGTTTTATTATTGCATGCTTCTAGCAGTACCCTGACCATGTGAGATTTTTTTTGTTTAGTCATGTGCCAGCCCAACTTGCCAGATAAAGGACTCCGACCGTGCCTCCCTTGCGCGGATAAAAATGAAGACATCCGTAAACTCCACGCGTATATTGGGGTTCTCAAAAAACATATAGACACTTACGAAGGCATGGGGTTCTCCCCACCACAGATGAAGGAGGAGAAGACAAAAATCCTGAGACTGGATCACTGTCGAGACAGTCTCCTAGAAGAAAGCCGATGTCAGCGGCTAACTATCAAGGCCCAATCGGAGGCGCTCCACAAAGTGTACTCTGACTCCGAGATCCTAAAGAGAGTACAAGGATACCACATCCAGGACGGAACTAACGTGTTCCCTATTCATCATCAAAATGATGGAGTGTCACAACCGTCGAACAGTTGTTCGGGCCACGGATTTCAGTTCTCACCCTTATTCGAACCTACCCTGTCAAGATCATCAAAGGAAGCGAACTTCCAGACAACTACCGTCAAGAGCGTGTCTTCCACGTCGTCAACTAATCATGTCATCGCATCGACCACTTTTGCTCCAAAGAAACGTAAACGTCTTTCACGAGCGGAGAAAAATCAGAAGCGTCGAAATACCATCGCGGCATTGGAAACTTCTCTATTTGCCGATCAAACCTCAATTAACGCGATCTCACAAACACATGTGCCGGTAGCAACGGAAACTTATCGCCTCATCCCTACTGGAGAGATCAAAATTCTAGAAGACGTACGACTTCAAGTAGACATTGACGCCATGACAGTCGATGGCGAGGTGTTTTTCTGAGCATCAACTCGAAATTGGAAAAATGTTTTCCCTTCGATCATTTCGAACATTTTCCCTGACTCTAAATGTATATCTTGTACTCGTTATATTATGTTAAATTTGACTATATGTAATGATTGTCTCGTGTGATTTACAATAAATCTTAATGAGCTTTAGTATATGTCGTTTGTTTGCTGTTGAATGTCAGGTTTAAAGTCGATCATCTGAAGATTTGTTTTCCATTGATAAAGTCGTCCCCTTGCACCAGGGTCGTACTGATTGAACGATCAAACGAGGTAAATTCTTCCATGGCACTCTTGAACCTGTACCGAGACTTTACCAGGAGTAGTTCTACCACAGGAGCTTACCTGCTGGTAAACTCCGATCTGTGTGTGCATTACCAACGTGTTACATCACCACGAGCACACATAAGGAAGATGGTCAGCAAGTCATATTGGTTGCTTAGGGAACCATTTTCTGAGCTCATGAAGATATGTTTTTCCTCCTAAGTAACCAACATAACTGTCTATTTTTATTGTTTGTTAATGTTATTATTATCATTATTGTTGTTATTATCATTATTGTTGTTATTGTTGTTATTATTATTATTATTATTATTATTATTATTATTATTATTATTATTATTATTATTATTATTATTAATAATAATATATTGATTTTTCTAAAAATTTCATAAACAGCTGATAAATTGGTTTTATTTGATTGATTGATATTTATATAATTTATTATAAGTAGAAAAATTTACAGACCGCTACAATTTTGTTACAATTGTATTATCTATTGATCAGAAGTGATGGGAAAAGTGGTGAGAAGAGAGATGTTTTGTCCATACAAACAAAGCAAGGAATATTAGAAAAGTGCGAAAAAGGGATACATTTGGCTGATTTTAAAACAAACGATATTAAAACAAAAAGAAGCTTTAAAAGCTACGACTCCTTCCAAAGGTCTCTATGTCATTTCGAAGAGGAGGTCCACAGTAAACGATGAAATGGAGAGGTTGTTACTCGTGGATAAAGGAGAAAGAGATAGTTAGAGACAATGTGACCGAGCCCATAATTTGCGAAGAGGCAACTAACATCTTTAATGACCTCCTGAAGGAGGATACAGGCGAGGGAAGTAAAAGGTAATAACAATAGCACTTAAAACAAGAGTCTAAATGTTGATAGATTAAATTTTAATTCATAATTCTTTGCTCTTTATGTATATCTCTCATTTTTAAGCTTATTATGCAGTAATCTAATCCTAACATGTATTTATTACAGGTTTCGTTGTATTTTTATAATTTATAAAAGAATTACGTTTGCATTTTGTGGGCTTGGAACCGGTTAGGGCATTTACAAGGAAAAAGAGGCTCTACTTACGAAGTTTTCTCGTTACCAAACGACTTCCAGAACGAATTAATTTCCTAGGTAGAGGTACCAGTGTATAAAAATTCCTATGTAATATTTAATTGATTAAAAATATGAAAATATAATTAGTGTACCACCAAATTTTAAAATTATTTTATGTACCGTCATAAAAAATGTTTACCAATCAATGAAATAAATAAACAAATTTTTTTCTATTTTTTTCAAATACTTAAAAAATTGTCATAATCAATAAAAAATTATTTTAAAATTTAAAGAAGTTTATTTTTTCCTGAGAATTGTAAATTAATAGAAAATAAAAAATTAACAAGTCTTATATTACAAAATATAAAATTTGTATAAATAATAAAATGCAATAAAAAATAATTTATTATAAAATATCAATGATATTTATCCAATGAATGATCTCTGAATGCCAGGCACGTTAAGGGTTTTTGATTACCTTGATATTGCCTAAAAACTTCTCCAGTGGATAAATTCCACAACCGAGCAGTACCATCGGAAGATGCCGTTACAAGAAAGTTCGAATCGGCAGAAAATGCACAATCCCAAACCCATTTCATACTAGGCAAACTGTGAGTGGCAATAGAAGAGAAATCAGCAGTTTTAATAACGTTTATTTTACAATCAGCCCCGCAAGTGACAACTGTTGTGCTATCAGGTGAAAATTCTACTTTCAACCCGTAAGAAGAATGCGCTTGAGTCGTCGCCTAAAGAGGTTGTTTCGTGTAATTTGGATTGAAATATGAATGATGATAATTTATATTGAATTTATTTACTAAAATCTTTATAGAATATTTATTGTAAACTAATCATAAGTTATGTTCAACCTCAAAGTTTATTTATACATTTCACGATGGTATCAGTTACGATGTTTTGTCCTCCTATGAGTTACAAAATTTTTGTTGTGAGGAAGAGAGGGAGGATGCAAGAGAGATATGTCACTGTTTGGAAAATTCAAAGAGTAAAATTATAAAGAAATTTTTATGTGGTTAGGAAAAATTCTTCGGAGTAACTATAGTATACGGAACGCAAAAAGTAATGCCCCTACATTTTCAATAAACAGTTTTACATTGTTTTGTTTTATTACATATACTAGTAGTTTATCCGACAAGATAATTTGACCCCCTAGGAGTACTGTTACCAAGTGTACTGGTCGCCAGGTAATTCTCGTGTTCCTATACTTCCTTTAACACTTTATCTTTATTCCAAATTACATCGGAATCAAAAATTTAGAACAATATCAAACTTTTAATTTCTTCGAATTTAGATTCCAGTTTTAGAAATGTCGTTTGTTAAGAGTTCCACAAACTTCTTTTGGCTCACAAAATATGAACAATCAGCGAAGTGGCTACAAATTTTGACTACAAACAACAGTTATTTTGAGGTGCCTTGGCAGTTATACATTTTGGATTACGAAATTTAATGTAAACTATCTTTGTATAATATTATATTTATAATAAAATGGGTAGATTGGATAATTTCATTAAAATGTGTCTCATATGTTCAATCACCTTCATATTAAGCCATTCCATGTGCTATGATATCCTTTCCCGACGGCCGCCTTCCCCTTATTTTGAAAGCGTTATTGTACTTTCAAACAAATGTGAAAAGATTAAACATTCAGTTGTAATTTGATCCAGATAATTAGAACTGAATATATAAAAAGCTATCCAGCAAATAAAGATATAAATTAATGTACTCAATCTTTTGGGGATTTGGCAGGTTCACCTCTAGGTATAAGTCGTTAGAGAGCAATAACAGGATATTATTTTAATAGAAAATTACTGCACTGATATTTGAATTTGGGTGAAAATTTATATTAATCATTTGTAGTTTAAAAAAGATCATACTCTTGGGACCATTTTGGAAATAGAGTTATCGGGAATTGAATAGACCATTAGATTTCCTTGTGAATTAAGCGCTGCAAGCATATTGCCTTCGACATTCATAGAAAGACTATTAATAGCAACGGCTTGTGTACCTGGCCAATGCATAGTATTTCCATTGTTTCGTAAATCCCATATGTGAATCTGACCCTTTTCATTAGCAAGTACAACTTCACATTGTCTTTTATCTAGAATCATTGCAGTTAATGCATATTTATCCTAATTAATAATTTATTTTGGGTAATTTTATTTAATTAGTAAACTTGAAATAATCGTATCACATTAGATCCTTTAGTTCTTAAATCTATAATTTTAGCTGATCCATCTTCCCCACATGTGTATATCCATTGTGATTTATCATTAAATCCAATAGCATTAACATTGCACATAAATTCAACAGATGTTGCAATTGGATTAGGAGGTTGTTGTGGATTATATAATCTAACTCTCTTATAACCAGCAGCTGCTAAATATCGACCATCCGGTGAAAATGCCAAAGCATTTACCTTAGTGAGTTATAAAACTCATTTTGCAACATATAAATAAATATTTATAATTACTTGGGATTCACTGTGTTGAAATGTCTTTAAACAAATACCAGTTGACGGTTGCCACATATTTATAGAATTATCATAACCACCAGTGGCAAATAAAATGTCATACTCTATATTATTTTCCATTGATAGATAAATAAAATATTAATTTAAAATACACAAATTAATTGAAATTTTTAAATTATTCCATTTTTATAATTTAATCTTTACATTATTTTAAATTGAAAGATTAAAACAGTTATTTAAACTTATATCAAATCATTAAGTAGATAATTATTTTGTAAATATAATGATTTAATGAACTCAATATTTATAAATTGAATGTGTCATCTCCCAAGCTTATTTATATTATTTTTAATTTGAAATTTAATAATATGCAAAATAATGTTTATTCTTTTCCTCAAATTTGATGTCCAAAGTTTATATTCAACTAAGTGAATCATTTGTGATTTTCAATGAAAACTGAACAATAAAGTTTATTAAAAATATCTTATTTGAAAACTATTACTTCGATATAGTCCAGTTATTCAAACACCATTAATTCTTACGCAACAAAATTTCATGGATCTGAAAATAAAAACTCACTTTCACTTTTGTTTTTGCTTTCAACAGAAGAACTACTGTCTACTCTGTCTTCATTAAAATGCCTTGAAGTCGATAAACGTTGATTAATGTCATCCAATGCTAGTGATGTTTCAGAGTTCATTCCAAGTTCATTCCCAAGTTTCCATGACGTAAAACAGAAAGCTCCTCCATACTTCACATAAATTCTATCGCTTATCTTGAATTTGGATACCAGTAATTGTGCAAAAATTTATTTGGAAACTCGATTGGATATTGTCAAACATGTTGTGATCGAAATTTGTTTGAGCAGAATGCATGCGCCTAACAATATAGAAGTTAACGACACTGTTGGGCAAATACGAGTTTGTCGAAGAGAAGAAAGTACGATATCGTGAATAAAGAATAAGAAGCCTAGACAATTCATATATTAAGAAGATAAAAGTAAGTCCCAAATCTGAATAAAACGGTCTCAATTAATGTCACCTTCTTTTGATTTATATTAAAGAGTACGGAACAAAAAGAGTGTAATCGATAACTTTGTGTTGGAGCCTGGGGGTGTGTCATTCTCAAAATTGTAGTAGGGGTAACTGCGGTTTACTCAACCCGACTCTTTCCCAGGCGCCAAGGTGATTGTTGTCTTTAACTACCCATGGGCCCATGGCGACGACTATGTTGGTACTGCACATAGTAGCTGAGAATCAATGAACAGGTGAGCTTCTATGTTAAAACTACTTTTCATGGTCTTTTCATTTACGGGTCCCCGAATGCCGATAGAAGGCCTTACATCCTTGTGAACGAACGATGAGATTTTGTGTTCGGAAAACCCTGGTCCAAGGCGTACTTGTAATTCGAAGCTGTCACACACACATTATTGCCGTCAATCATACCACACATAATCCTTTAAAGACTAGAGTAAAATAAGCTCGAAACTAGTCTACTATTGGGATTTGCACTGGGTATCACAAAGCTTGTACTGTTTATAGTAATAATAATAATAATAATAATAATAATAATAATAATAATATTAATAATAATAATAATAATAAAATAAATTAACAACAATAGTAAAAACAACAATAATACCAACAACACTAATCAGAATAGTAATAACAATTATGGCACTAGTAATAATGGTAATAACGATGATAATAATGGCTATAGTGCTAAGAACAATACAATTAAGTGTCTTTATAAGTGTGCTCCCTATATATATGGTAACTACTCTGTATTACTGCGGTGCATGCTATCTTTGCAAGTGCTTTGGTTTCGGATTTATAGAGGCCTGTCTTTTTTAGGATAGAATCGTTTAGCTTGTCCCATGTTCCAAGAGTTCCTATCACAAGGGCAGATAGAGTAGGTTTGCATTTATGGAGGTGGCCGATTTCAATAGCCAGGTTTTTATATTTGTCGAAGTTATCAGATCTAGCTCTATTGAATTTATCCTTAGATTCATATGGTACTTTAATATCTAGGATGTGGGTATTAGGATTTCTTTCAGATCTTATTAGCCGGTCAGGCCTCAGGGTAGTTGCAACAGGCCCGGCGTGAGGTGGGTACGATGCGTGATTTTCACGCAGGCGCCACGGCGGAAAAATACAAAAGGCAGCAAAATTGTACAGAAATTTGTTATTTTCATAACAATTTCCATTCTATTGTTTAATAACTAGTCCAATTTGAACAATATTGTTCCATCTGTGAAAAATATTTTTGTTTTGAAAAATAGTTAAGTAGGCGAAAGAATTTAAAGAATTTTTTTATTTCCAGTGCAATTTCCATTTTAGTTTAATAATGTGTGAATGTGTCCAATTTGAAAAATAAATAAATCATTTTTGCAAAATAGTTAAGTGGGCGGAAAATTTATAAAGAAATTTCTTATTTGCAGCGCAATTTTCATACTAGTTTAGTTTGATTCCACATACTGGTAAGTCACTAGTCAGTGCTTAAAAAATATTAAAATATTTTACCATAATACATTTTTATTTTTTAAATTTTATATAATTCATTTTAATTTTTTAGCAAACATTATAAATTTTAGATATTAACTTGAATCTATAATATAAAAAACTATGGAAAACTATGGAAAAGAGAAAACTTTCTGGTTGGGAATACAAACAAAAACGACAAAAAAAAGAGGAGCAAATGAAGAAAAATCAAACATTGTTGGGAAAATTTTTGTTGCAACCTCGTCGTCAGGAATTGGCCAATATAAATCAAATAGACATTATTCAAAATATTGAAGTGGGATCTGAAACAGAAACATTAATGTAAACAAGTGACTCTGTTGAACCGGCAACTGTACGTGTTGCCAACTCTAATGACTCTGCTGATACAATTGAAATAAGGCCAACAATTGAACCGGCAACTGCATCAGTTGTTACTGCATTATGTTTTGATGATATCAGTGACTGGCCAGAAGCTATTAACAAAGACTTCATTCAACATACTGTTATTAAAGGACCCGACAATTTCAAAGAAAATTTGAGCCAGTATCCCAAAAACTCGGAAAATTTAAGTTTTTCTAATCATTATTTCTACAGAATTATGGATAATGGTGAAAAAAATCAGAGATTGTGGTTAGTTTATTCCAAAAAAACTAACAAAGTTTTTTGTTTTTGCTGCAAACTATTTGTTTTAAATCCTGTTGCTGTTATGTTAGCTCGCAATGGTGTTAATGATTGGCGACATATTTCACAGCTTTTAAAACGACACGAGCGAAGTGTTGAACATTTTGACTATTTCAGCAAATGGATGGAACTAAAAAATAGATTACAGAAGGGAACATCAGTGGATACCATAATGGACAAAAGCCTAAAAAAGGAGGTGGAACATTGGGACAACGTGCTAAGAAGATTAATTTCTCTAACAATTATGATGGCAAAACAAAACTTGGCATTTAGAGGTTCTTCTGACAAATTTTATGAAAACAATAACGGAAACTTTCTAAAAATTTTAGAATTTCTAGCCGAACTCGACCCGGTTATGGAGAAACATTTGTTAAGAGCAAAAGCAAACCCAAAATCTGTGCACTACCTAGGAAAAAGCATCCAGAATGAAATTATGGACTTGATTGGCAATTGCATAAAAAACAAAATTTTAGAGAAGGTCAAAAAATCCGTGTACTTTTCAATTATTGTTGATTGTACACCAGACATCAGCCACCAGGAACAAATGTCGATGCTGATTCGATATGTAGACATGGATATTAATAACGAAATTTATATAAATGAAAGTTTTCTTGGATTCCACTTGATAAATGGTTCAACCGGAATTGAATTAACAAAAGCGATAATCGATTCTCTAAAAAACTGTAACTTATCAATTGAAAATATCAGAGGCCAGAGCTATGATAATGGAGCGAATATGAAGCGCGTTTGAAAGGGCGTTCAAGCTCAAATTCTAAATAAAAACTCCCGAGCATTTTATATACCATGCTGCAGTCACACTTTAAATTTAGTAGTGGTAGTAAAAGTGTTCATCCCAGATTGCCATATTCTTCAACATGATTGAAGAAGTTTATAAGTTCTTTTCTGCGTCAACAAAAAGATGGGTAATTTTGCAGTCAAAATGTCCATCTTTAACTCTTAAACCACTAAGCGATACGAGATGGGAAAGTCACATCAATGCTATAAAAACTCTTCACTTCGAACTGCTAAAAATTTATGAAGCACTTCAAGATGTTGCTAAATCAACACACGAAGCAGTTGTGAAAATTACAGCAGAATCAATTGCTTCAAAAATCACAAGTTTCGATTTCCTATGTTCAATCAGGATTTGGTATGAACTTTTATTTGAAATTAATTTGGCAAGCAAACAACTTCAATCAATTCAAATGAATATTATGGAGGCTTCAACTTCACTGGAAAGAACAATGACTTTCTTGAAGAAAAGTTATAACCAAAATAAATTTGATACCATTATTTTACAAGCTCAAGAACTTGCTTATATTTTGAAAGTGGATAATTGTTTTCCCATAGAATCCGCTAGAAGGGAAAGAAAAAGAAAAAGATTTTTTGACGAGCGAGAAATTATAGAAGAAAATTTATGTCCAAAGAAAACATACAAGCAAAATGTTTTCGATAAGATGTTTGAATGTGCTACAAAGGTGATAAAAGATAGATTTGAAGCCTTTCAAGCTGGAATTGAACCATTCAAATTTTTATTCGACATCAAAAGTCTCTCTTTGATGCCGGATGAAGATATAAAAATTTGTTGCAACAAATTGGAAACTAAACTGACTGAAGGAACTAAAAAGGATATTTCAGGAGCAGATTTACATTTTGAACTTAAATCCCTTTCCTCTCAATTTTGCGAAAATTTGGGACCAGAAAAATCTTTAAAATTTTTGTATGAAAATAATTTAAACGAAATCTATGCAAATGTATCTGTTGCATTAAGAATTCTTCTTACATTGCCAATTACTGTAACATGTGCTGAGAGAAGCTTTTCAAAGCTTAAAATTATAAAAAACTATTTACGATCGAGCATGAGTCAAGATAGACTGAACAATTTGGCTACGATTTCGATTGAAAGCGACATTGTGAATGACTTGAATATTGAAGATTTGCGATTAAAATTTTCTCGAATGAAAGCCAGAAAAGCTTTTTTTTCAAAAAAGTTTGCTTATATATTAAGATTTTTATGTTTTTATAATAAATATGAATTAAATTAAAAGTAATAAAGTTATATTGTTATGGAATGCGAAGGCGGTAATACGCAATTTTCACACATCATCTGAAACTCTAGCGCCGGGCCTGAGTTGCAATACCTATTGGTGGGCATTCGACATCAAAGTGAAAGTTTATAGAGGTTAGGTAGTCAGAGATGGATTGAAATACATTATTGTGCTTATTTCTTCTGGCGTTAATTTTGGCTGAACAATGATTAAAGATATATGCCTAATCTCAGGATGTGCATGACAGTGCCTACAGAGGATAGATTTTTTATTTTTAAGGCGTTCTGGGGAATAGTTAAGTTTAAGTCGGTTATTTCTTGCGCGGATAAGAAAAAGGTATTGGAGGTCAGTTTGTGTATCTGTTTTAATAAAAAACGCAACAGTGCTACTTTCGCTTATAGTCCTTGAGATAAAACCCTGACATTTCAGTTCAAACCATTTCTCAGCATGGTGGAGTCCTATGAGGGAATGTAGTTCCAATGACGTTTCATGTATATTATCTCTACTAAAGTAATTTATTCGGTCCTTATATTTAACCTCAAGTTTTAGAATATCGTCTACAATTTTGATTTTGGCCATTATCCCATATTTTAGTAAAAGTCTATTGGAGGATTTTCTGAATTTAGAGAAGAGGGAGAAGATAGGGTAGCTGTGTGTAATATCTCCATTGAGCCAGGCAAGTGCTGCCTCTAGGAGGCCCTTTCCTCTGGCTTCTGTTAGTTCACATATAACCATATTTCGGAAGCCTATGTCGTCGGAGTTGAGTTTCCTAATAAGGTGTACTATACTTTGTATTAGGTATTCGTTTATAGCAGATGTGAGACCTATACCTCCCAGTTTAATGGAAGCGTATAGAAAATTGTTGTTAATTTGCATAATTTTGTCTCCCATTGCAACTCTAAAGATCTCTTTTAATTTCTGGTCGTATCCTAGATGAAGTAATTTGTCTCTTTGTTACCTTTCCTAGTCAAGGGTCATGTGGTTGATTACACAGTTTCTAAGGGTGAGAAGTCTACACCTGTATAAGTTATCCTCATCTATAATTGGGATTGATTCATTATAAAGGGTTATTGGAGGTGGTTTTTCATTGGTGTTTATAGAAAAGCAGCCAGATTTAGAAGGTTTAAATTTCAGGTTGACATTTCCTGCAAGTTCGACTGTTTCAGCTAGTGCATTAGAGATCGATGAGTAGGAGTTATATATGAGGACAATATCATCCGAGTAGGCTAAGACCCATATTATGTTTATGGAGGAAAAAAGGGTGGTTAATCAGAATGCGTTTAAGAATAAAATATATACATAAGCAAAAGAGAGTCATGGAGAGGGGGCATCCTTGTTTTACCCTTTTTAGGATGGGTGCTGATTGAGATTTTTCTCCTTCACATTCAAAAATTGTGCGGACATCAGAGTAAATGTCTTTGATAAAGGTTATAGTTTTATTATTTAGTCCCATTTGGTTTAGGGAGTGCCATATGAGGTCATGAGGAATGGAGCCGAAAGCATCAGTGATGTCTAGCCAGATGATATGGAATTCCTTGTTGTTCCTATATGAAAGGTCGGCGACGCTCTGATATTGGTCACCCGATTTTCAAAAAAATATTTAATTAAAATTAAATTAAAATCTATTGGGGATTAATTAGTAGATACTATCCTCCTAAATAAACGGCAATTTAATTTTGTTTTTATGTATATAAATATAGTTGTAATTTGGTTATGTTGTTAGTATTATAATAGTTTCATTTTAATTTAATTTTAATTAAATATTTTTTTGAAAATCGGGTGACCCATATCAGAGCGTCGCCGAAAGGTCTTTAATCAAGTGTAGGACTACAATATGTTCAGCGCAACCATCAGGTGCCCCTATGGCTTTCTGGTTAGAGGATATCAGGTTGGAGGATACGATGATTTAGAAGAGAATATGCGATAGGCCGTGTTCATTACCGATATAGGTCTCCAGGAACCCGCCTCATGATTAGATTCATTTTTACCATTTTTTAAGATCAGATTGGTTCTAAAAGTTTTCCAGCTTAGGGAACATATAGAAGATTCCAGAATGCTATTAAAGATGGCCTGTAAGAGTGTAAGATCTGGACTTATATGTTTTCAATCAGATAGAGTTATTTTATCTATTCCAGGTGCAGTATTATCAAGGGAGTTAATGGTGAGACGATGATCCTCAATCGCGGAAGGGACGAAAGAACTATTCTCTGGGTTAGACTGGAAAGAAAGACCTAGCAGATTGAAGGTGGGCGAAGTTTTACCACTAAAAAGGTTTAGGATATTATTCAAAGTAGTTCTATGTATACTTTGTGTATCGCTTATTATCTTTAGTATCTCATCTTTAGGTTTTATTTTAAAGCAGAATCTTTTAACAGATACTACTGTGGAGTGTATATGAAAAATTCGTGATACGGCCTAAAGACTCTTAGTCAGTCGTGCAATTTTATCTGAGGAATTAGCTTAATAGAACTCCAACAACGACTAAAATCGATCGATCGATGGAGCCGAGCGAGCAAAATTAAGAATGAAAATTGAACTGATCATTGTCGATGAATGTAATTACAAAAGAAATTTTCTCACGTATCATCCTTACTCATCACTTATTCTGATCTGTACCAACCGAAACAAATCTCTGCTTCCAGGACTCTCGAACATCTCGTCAATTGAACAGATCGCTTCGTTTCTAGAGTGGGAACTGAAGGTGTCGTTTATCGAAGTCGAAATGATAGTTTTGTTGGAAACACGTTGATGAAGTAATAGTTAGATTGCTCATTAGTTGCTCTGATCGTAGTAGCGTGTGGAAAATACATAAACTGACTCTCGGCGAAAATCGGCCTACTCCACAAATCAACTCTATTTTTTCCCTACCTCATTATCAAACAACCTCGATCACTGTGAAAGGTTCTCCATTTCTACCGTTGGATTCATAAAATAAATAGCTATTATTCGTTTCTTTACGACATTCGGGTCCACATTGCAAACTTCCTTATTGTCACGATGCTGACATAACTATTTTATCACTTGATGCGCTGTCCATCGGTCTTTCGGTAGATGGTTTACAAACCTATCCTATTCTGGGGGCGTCCAAAATCATACAAATCGAATGCATAAAATTAATTTATGAAAATATTTGTCATTGTTATTAATAAATTCTGGCCTATTATTATTTACTAAAATTCTTAAAATAAATCATTGATGGGAGGAAGAGAAAATAATTCAGTTATTAAATACTTTTAATCATTATCATGAAATTACAGTAAAATTATTACTACACTACACAACCATTGACCATAAAATTGACAAAAATAAAATTACATTTTTCTCAAAAGTTTTATCCTCGACCGTTAGAATAGTTGTCTAGTTATCGATTTTAGAATTTGATCTCTGGAATTTCATTGCTACAGTTGCTAAGATTTCCTGTCGTTCCTGTTATTTGAAAAGTACCTGTTTTTTCAAGAAGAACATTGAGTGGATCAATGTTCCCTCTTAGCCATAAGCAGCAGTGCGCGCAAAGTCAGCTGCGCTGAGCAGCCTTTAAATACAAATGAGCGTCAAAATGCTATAACGTGGTTGTAAGAGTTTTAAAACGACACTACAGAGATATACCGTTATTATGCATCTGGTTATTAACATTGAAAATTTTTTAACCTAACACTGTATTCTATAACTGTAGCGACTATGTTGAAAACTAAGTAGATAACCGGTCTTCGCTGCTGGTGGTCCATTTACATCGACAATTTCCGTGTGCTTTTTACTAGGAACAACTGCCATGAAACGGTTGAATTAAATATACTGCGCTGAAAATAATTTTGCTGCGCTGGGAGTTGGAGGTGCTGCGCGCGCGCACACGCGCGCAGCTTAGAGGGAACGTTGGAGTGGATGTGGATCGCAGATGTGGATATATATATATATATATATATATATATATATATATATATATATATATATATATATATACTATTTCTTGTCGCGCTTTCATCAAATCAGGATTAAGTGGTGTTTTATTTTGTTTCTTTTTTCATTTTATTTAATTTTTATTGTTATTTCCTTAACCCTAGACTGCATATTGTATCACTGGTGATACACAATTATCTTATTAGAATAAAAACTGTCTCGCTCTTGTTCTCGGTAAATGTTCTCTCATATTACATTGTATTGGCTATATTTGCAATATAATACAAAAAAACCGTAATGTAAATTATAATAAACTGCCAAACAAGTTGTGTTATATTGAAGATATATGCATTTTATTGTTACATTTTTTCCTATCAAATATAAAAAGTCATGCAGTGTAGGGTTAATTGTAATGATTTTCTGCTTTATTTATTTTCTTTTATTTTTCCTAAAACATTTTGATTTTAATCCTGATGCTTTATTTTTTGTGTATTTTTCTTGTTTTTATTGATTATTAATATTTCTATTTATTTGTTTCTCTTTTAATTATTATTTTTAATTTCGTATTTATTTTTTCCATCATCTGATTAACTTTTCAATGTTAAAATCTTTACTTAAGGAAATAGGAAATCTTATGCTCAAAGAAAGAAGAAAATTAAAGAAAAATAACATCTTTGAATTAATACATATAATTTGTGAATTTTCACGAGCGTGTTTCTTTTAGCCCAACATTTGTATCAAAATTTATTGATATTTAATTGAGTGTTTTGTGTTGGGTTTTATCTTCATAACTGAGAAAAAGACTACGAGGAGTCAGAATCATTGCCGACTTAAACATTACCAACATTCTGGGGACCCCAACGTGATCCCAAAGTATGTGATTTCACCTAGATCGAAATCCGGTTCGGGTATTGGTGCTAATACTCGTAATTGACCTACTGCAGCCGCTTTCTTGAATGCTTGATTCTAGGGTTTGATTCTAGATACCAAAATCCCGGGATTCAGGTGTTTATTCGAATTTCGTAATCCTGGTATTTGTATTTCGATTTTTTTTCTCATCAACATTTTCTAAGAATCTATTTCACAGGAAATTTATATTTTTGTTTTTGAAATATGAACATAGATTTATTTTGCCCCATCGAACTTTTGATGAATGAACAATATTGTTGTAAAGCAGTAATCGGTTCTATAAAGCATGTATTAAAATCAATTTAAAGAAATTTTTTCAGTTCTAATAAATATAAATAACAACAAGAAATTTTGTTATTTTTATCTGTATATAATCGCATGCCTTAAACCATCATATATATTTTTTCGTTTATTTACTTTCATGCTTCTGATGTATATGATGTGATTACATATGAAAGTAACTAATATGCTTTCAATCTCACGCGGGGTGAAATGCTGACGATTGATGTGAAGTGTTAAACCTACACTAATTAACTAGTAACATAAATCTGATATTTTTTATTACATTACAGTCACAATTCACTCTTTATGTCAATTTTTGTTGTGAATTTTTCTAACGAATTTAAAGTAAGGAAGAGTTGTTTATATATTATATTAATCATTTATTTTTATTTTCCTTTTGCTCTTAATCGTAAGAATGCAAGATTGACTGAGATCTTTGTTGTTATTATTCCTTAATACGAGATCCCAGCCAGCCCTTCACCTATCAAACGGATTCTGCAAAACTTCCACTACCTGAAAATACAAGTTAATAAAATTGTTGGCGTGTCCTTGGTAATCCATTTAATTGAAACAGATGTCCAACAAGGGGTGTCTAAGAACTAGGCGTGAAGTTAATGTCTCACGAGCGAAGGTAAAATAACCCCGTGGTGTTGGAACACGCACATGACTGTTTCATACGAAAAGGCACCCGTGAACATGTTCACGTTGGTAATGTGCAATGCCGGCGGAAAATGTGGAACAGGTGAGCCCCTGCATTAGGACTACTCCTCCATAGAGTTACTACGGATTTTGGACGGCTGTTAGAAGGTCTTACGTTTATTGATAGCCTTATCTTTTTCATGTTCCTTGAAAGGTTAATGTTGAGAACAAACAATGATCCGGTCGTGATAGAGGAACTAAAATGTTTAGCAACACAACCCAAAATTCGTTTAACCAAGATGAAGAAAATAGACAAGAGAACACAATTTATTGAAAAAGAACTAAAACAAAAAAAGGTTGCTGCATCAGCTTCGGCTAGCAAGTCATCCAGATCGAAATCTGTTGTCATGGTCTCTTTCCAAGGTAGGAATACGGGAGGGACAATGCGGACTTTAGTGGCGGTTTCCTGTGCTGCAGCGGTACGAGCATGTTCTTTCGCCTACCTCGGCCTTTTCCTTTTCGTTCGCTCCGATCGCGATAATTGATGCCTATTCGGCCGAGTTAAGACAGAAGGTACTGAAGGAACGATTGTTTGAAATGTCGAAACTGTCAACGCTTGACTGACTCCGCTGATAGATAATCCGGGCGTAACGAGAAGGGGGCTATATGATGGACAGGAAGCACATTGTATTTGTCGAAGATAGGCAGCTCCCTGATGCGAGATTTAAGCTCCACTTGCGTGTAGATTTGGTGCAATGCTTGGGATTGCTCCTTTATTATAATGCTTTGTGCCCGGTTCTCCTCCAGTAAATTATCCCGGCAGTGCTCCACGTGTAAGATCCTTTTATTTGTGTCTCATCTGGACGAGGGCAAACCATGTCCCCTCCAGATGATCAATCTTTGCTCTCAGGGGCCTGATCTCCTCCTGATGGTTATTTAGCAGAACATTTTTATCTGCGCAGGAATAAAACGGTTGTAGATTTGCTTTTTTCGGTAAATTGGTTGCCATACCTGAAAATGAAATGAAGTGGAAAATGAATACTGTAACTAGTAGGCCACGCTGGGCGACCCGAAAAGTATGGGGTCGAACCTAACCGAAAACCAAGAGGATGGCGGCTAAATGGGACATAGAACTTTGTTTTATGATTTAACAAGAACAGTGGTTTTACCTCGGCCAGGTGAGACCATGATAAAAATTGAAGACTTTATTCGACCTATCGATTTCTTAATTAAACAAGCATACTCGTATTGATTATTCGAGATTTCTGAAAGAGGAAGTTTACTTTCAATTATTGATTTAGATGAAGGACACTCATGATGTTTATAATAAATTTTCAAGCGACCAGTGCATGATCATTTATTTATTTAAGTAGAAATTAAATGAGAATGCCACTAACTCATTAAATAAGAAGTTTATATCTAATTATTTAATTTGATGAAATACCCGCTGGGGTTACTTGGGATTTATCAAACGAACAGTTCCTGATCAGTTACCTAACGAGAACAGTCATATTATCTGTATATCATCGATAAGATGGAATTATAAATCAACAACTCACTTAGCAAAACGGGGGAGGGGTTGATGTTCTTATTTGAAATCAAGGTATTTTAGTTTTAGTTGCTACGCTAATTCCACAGACTCACAAACTCAGGGGATATAAATACCGCATATAAGGGATCTTCTCATTTTAGTAATTACTTTAGGAAATATTATATATGTACCCCTGATATAGCATATAGATTATTTTCAAACAAACCTTGCATAAAATATCACAATAGAATAAGACGAAAAGCATTAAAATTCTATATTTTCCATTGTCAATACGTTAGCATAAAGATTGTAACTTTTAAACAAAAAAATATTTAAAAACATTTAAAACACAAGTATTTACTGCATTCTTCACATTAATTTTAGGATTCAATGACTTTATCAAAAACGCCTCATAAATTACACGTTCCCAGTAATTATCAAAATTTTTTAATAAAATTTTAAAATCAGACATAGCTATTTTACTCTTACAGCCCTTATTGTCCTCACGAATATTGGACAATGCCTTCGGTCTATAATGCTCTCGAGCTCGAATACAGAGATGACGGGAAGTATCTCCAATGTATGCGGCATTACACCCATTATATGTAAACTGATAAAAGAGATCGGAACATAATTCGACCGGAGTTTTAGACTTATAAATAAATATATTGCGTAGTTTCCATGAAGTTGACATTATCCTATAGTTTAAATTTTTTAACTGCTTTCTTAGCTTCCCTTTATAATCCTTAAAACCCTCTGAGTATAGCAATAATAACACAAATTTAGGATCATCATCCCTTATCACACTATTTAATTTATTTAACTCATCAGACTCACACACCTCAATAAAATCAAACATGGATCATTAGGATTTTTAATAAATTTGTCAGTCTCTTTTACCATAATTAATAAAAAGGATTTTGAATAACCATTCTTCATTAACAATTCAACCAATTTGTCAACACTTTTTACTGAATTTACAAAGTAGAAATTCTCCAAGAACCAAATTCATAAGTCTTTGAAATGTTGCTGGTGCGGCCGCTATTCCAAATGGCATTCTGTTAAAGTAATATTGCTTGCTTTTTGTCGAAAATGCTGTTTTTAATTTTGATGCATCATCGAGTTCTACTTGATAATAAGCATTGCCTAAATCAATTGTCGAGAAAAAGTTTGCTCCGTCAATAATATCTAATAATTCATCAGTATTTGGAATGGGAAAATCGGTCTTTCTGTTATATTATTTAAAGCACGGTAGTCCAAACATATTCTTATATCACTACTGTTTTTCTTTTTTTACACATACTAATGGAGAATTCCAAGGAGATGTACATTCTGATATAATGCCATATTTCAACATCGCCCTATAATCAAAAACTCCATCACAACAGTTATCATTCAAACTATCACAATCATTTAAAATCATACAACCCTTACTCATATCATTAATTACCTTTAATTTATTGCTCCGATCACCTCCTCGTGTGGTGGAGCATTCCCATTTTGGTACTCAAAATCAGCCTCTGGATCCTCTTCACAGAATGCAGCCACTGATTTATGGAATTTTCGACGTCTGCCTGGAAACAACTCATGGCACTGGTGTTTGAAATGTCCAGATCTTTTACAATGGGCACATTGAATATTGGGGCATTCAGATCTTCTATGATCTTCTTCGTGGCACGCCCAACATTGAAAAATTTGATTTGCTCGGACATGATCTCGTGAATGAAACTCCCTAGTATTATAAGGCTTACTTCTATTCATAGGTTTCCATCCATTTGAAATAGCATATCGATGATCTCGAAGAATCGTTCCGTTTCTAAGATGAAATCTTCCACGTCTGAATCCATGTCATATGTTTCTGGTGGTTTGATAAAATTTTCAATCGTGGTCGCCATATTAGCCACAGAGCTACGGGTATTAATAGAATCCATAACTAAAACTATATTAACTCGTTTATTATTAAAACACAAATATTATTAAAACAAATTATAACGTTAATTTGTTTGAGGAGTTTCTAAATATAATAATTAATGTATAAGTAAGGATTTCAGCATACAATGAAACATGCAAAACATCATACCATTATTGTAATACATTTTACAAAACGCCTCACAACCCCATTTGGCGAATAGATTTAAACAACTCTTCATCAATTTGCATATTTTTAATTAATTTATTCAGTATCTCTTTCAACAAATTCATATTCTTAAGAGAAGGCTGTATTCCATTTTCCCGAAAAATTTGTACTTTCACGAACTGAGGAGCATTCAAAACATCATTATTGACTTATACCTTGTCGACATATTGTTCAAGAATAAAGAATTCACCAAAGAGAAGTTAACAGGGAAGATTTTGATAGTATGTACTGAGAATAAAGAAGTTGAGAAAGAAGTAATATTGCGAAAGATAAAAACGCAGAGGAGATAAAGGAAACACTAATTCTGATGGATAACGTCGGGAAACAGAGAGATTAGGTAAACGCTATGAAAAGTTATGCAAGAGTAGTTTATCAGGAGTCACAGAGAAGAGGATAAGACAAGCAGAAAGATGAAAGAGAAGAACCAGACTGCTGACTATGCCACAAATAGGCCACACGAAAATAGACTGTCCAGTATGAGGTAAGATAGAGTGATGGACGTGTCACAGAAGCGTACATATAAGTAGGAATTGTCTAGATAAAAAAAGTGCCAAGATGTTTTGGTTGTGGGAAAGAAGGCCTTATAAGAAGGTTATGTTAAGAAATACGGTGTAAAAGATACAACAGAAATGGTTATAGATCTGAATAATGATATACAAAGTCGAGTTACAAGAAAACAATAGAGAAACAGAGACTGACAGGAAACAGATACATTCAGATAAATGGAATCGAAGAAGAGGAGGAAATGGAATCGCGCGTATAGAAATGAAGATAATTTTAGTAGGACGCACCCAAACTACAAGGCTCCACCAGTAGAGGAGTTGGTTGGAGCCATATACTAACAGGAAAGTGGATGGGATATTCTCAAGGGGTAGAAAAGTTGGAGAATGTAGGAAGGGTAAGTGAGAAAGTATGCAGGTTCCTAAGGAGAGAAAAGTTTGAAGAGGAAATGGAAAGAATTGAACTGATTGAAACGGGGCAGGCAGTAGAAATTGTGTATAACAAGCAACAGTGAAGACCTAGTGTAACATTAATAATGAATGGGGAAATTTTCGACTGTTTATTAGACACCGGAGCACGAATAAACGTAATGAGTGTGAGGAGGACAACAATTGATGAGAAGCGACGATAAGTTACGATGTGCAAACGAGAGTACGATAGACAATAGGAAGAACAAAAGTTCATCTAACTATCGGAGATATTTTGAAGGAAATTAGATTCATTATGGCGGAGAAAGTGACACTAGATGTGATTGGAGGAGTAGAATTACAAAAAGCAATTGGATATAGACTGTCAAAAAAGAAAGATATCGAATCTAGTGAAAAATACAAGAATTATATTTCTAACATTGAAGCAAAATTCGGCAGACAAATAAAGGATAGAGAACGATTGACGCGACCGAACATCTAAAGAATAATGAGGATTGTAAATTAAAGGAAATAATAACGAACAGTGGAAACTTGTTTATGGCGGATAAACTATAAAATCGTCGAATATTCGAATGGGTCTGTGGACTACGGTTAAAAAATACGTGTTTGAATTAATTTTTTGTCCCTTATTTGTCGGTTCATAGTGAATCTTTAGGATGATAAGAATGATTGTTAACAAGATTTTATTCTAAGATTATAGCATACAACAAGAAAGTTCGTTCGATATTCCACGTACCTGAGGTATCGTCTCACGCACCTATTTTAATGTGACCACGGCTTCTATACCTATGGTACGGGTATCTTGTAATTCCTGCTGCACCGCTCGTAGGTATTGCAATTCTAGCCGTAACGTTTGTAGGTGTTGCTTCCCTTAAATTAAAGAGGAGGGTTAATCCTAAAAGTCAAAACTCATTAGGCTGTCTTTATTCGAGGCAGAAATATATTCTAAACTAATAACAATTAATTTGGAATCCTCTAAAACTTAAACTATTTATTTATGCATATTACACTCTATTAGGGAGATCAAAACCCGTCAGATCTCTACTCGAACACCCTGTGATGCGGGCTTTCTTACGAGCGCGTCATTAGGTGCACTCGCGCTTTCTCGGCTTACATAGCTTCTCTGATTGAATGACTGTGGTCATTACCAACGCAACTTATCCACTCCTATTTCTCAACACTACAGTCTCTACTGTTATGGAGGGGGCCTGCATTCAATTGAGTAGAAATTGATCCACTGTGACCTGATTCGACTGAGTTTCTAACTGTTGGATCATAGTTTTTAATACGCAGATCTCCATTTTGTATGAATGGCTTGCGTTTGTAACATACTTATCTGCTTCTTCCGCTTCTGCGTGTTCTCACGGTGGAACCATTTACCTCACAACTAGTGTGTCCTCCTCTTGAGCTTTTCGACTCGAGTACGAAATTTTTCTACCAGTTGCATAGCAGCTTCGAGGTGTGCCCTCATGTTTCGACCAGTTGCATCACAAAATAATAACAGTTAAAAACATACCCATTTTCCGGAACGCTAAACAGAGGAAAAGGAGGGGTGGACAACATAATCCCTAAGCGGTAACTTTTAACCGTATTCAGAAGGATGTGGATACTCTGCTAAAATAGGGAATTTCCTTAACCTAACCTACCGTCAACTTGGATCCTCGGCTGTTCTCAATTTGCAGCTCCTCGTCTATTTTACCTTGATAACCCATCCCTAAACATTATCCTCAATTCAATCAGAACCTAATCACTTAAACATTCACCATTCGCACTCATTTCTTCCACCTTATATACATTACAAATTATAATAGAACCATAATAATAACGCAATCACCAAAACTATTATAGTCAGCGCCTATTTTGTCATCTATAAATATTGTTGGCGACCCATACGCCGAAGACTCCCGACTGGTGGTCTGCTGCGGGTGTTATTGCTCTACTCTCATGTATCGTTATCAAATGAGCGCAAGTCTTGGTCGATGCACCGTATGAGGTTTTCTATCCATTCGTTCTCGGACTGATTTAGCAAGTCATCATCCATACTAGGGATAACTTGGATAGCACTTGGCGGTATATCGCGTTTAGAAGGCCATCTGGTATCTTCTTTTCCTCAATACATGCAAGGGGCAAGAATAAAATAATAAAGCAAGACAAACTAATTTTACTCAAGCTGATCAAATTTCTGACTTGGGCGTTTCGACCCTCAATGCTGAGATAGTGAAGAAAGTTTGGTTACTCGAAAATTTTGCTCTCAGCTTTGCTTCTTATACTAGAAAGTCTATGGCATGTTAGTTGCATGATCCATTTCGTACATAGTGTGTCTATCGGTCAAATAGCGGTGTGTGGGTGTTACTTTTCTCCGGGTCACTCACTACTGTATCGATTTTCCAAGATTTCCACGCATCTTCTCTCATCCGTATGCGTGACACTCTATTATATTTATAATTTATTTTGATCAGTTCCTTTGTCTGATGAAGGGTTTAATTCTGGATGCTACATGGACTTTAGAGGTGATGCTCCACTGACATTGATGGCTAATTTCGCTCCAAAGCCTATTTTGAAAGCGTCTTGATTCGATTCTCGTGAGATTCGTGTTTTTATGATTTTTGATGATGATGATTTATATTTATTCGAGTTTCGTTTGGCACTAAAGTATCCCAATTTGTTTTGGACGGCTGTGTGCGCAACCTTCTGTTTGGCAAAGTAATTTAGATGTATCTTAATAGTCAGTTCTGATAGTTCGTGATAGTAGGTTACACTTTTAATGCTGTTAGCTCATGTTCATAAAATTTTGAGTATGGACCCGCCCTTATTTTCTCATTTGAACTTGTGATTTAGGACTCCTATAACAATAATGTTGTTCAAAGTTAATTTATGGTTTTGAGCAGGAATCCGCTCTTATTTCCCCGTTTTGCAAAGTTGGGTTAAGATTCCTATAACAATAAATACTGTTCAATGTTAGCCTTAAATTTTGAGTATGGATCCGTCCTTATTTTGCCGTGTTGAAAGTTTGATTTAATTGTCCTATAATAGTGATGTTGTTCCATGTTAGCTTTAAATATTTTTGGGCAGGGATCTGTTTTTATTTTAATTGTAGTTTAAGCGGGATGATTTGACCTATGAGATTTTAATCTGGGCTATTCGCTTGACTTATACCATTGATGAATTTTATATTTATAGCAACATTATTTCTCATGGTAATTTGTCGGAAGTTTAAATAAATAAAATGTTAGATGCTCACTACCCATAGTCCACTGGACATTAGGGGAACAAGCTCTTAGTATTCTACAATAACTAAAATAGTGTAATTTAAATGTTGAATTTAGGTTTGTCGTCAGCATAATCTTTGAGTAGATTACAACTACAATAAAATTAAAAAAATTGCTCGTCCACACGGCTCATAAACACTAGTTTGACAAGCCCTTATGTGATAAGACATTTAGAATCACGACCGAACTAAAAAGCTCGACGTGATTCCGATCTTCTATATAAATTAAAATGGCGGGTTGATATTTCTCGGTTACTCGTCTTAATTATCGTGATCATGGCAATAAGACGTGCGAGCTGTCCAATTGTATATATCCCAGAGTTAGTACATCCCTCCCTTCACTAGTTAAAGTCCACACTTGGCACAATAAGTTATCGCTAAAAGGTGCAGTAGAATTGTCTCACTTCCGTATGTCAATACATATTTGATTTTATTGATTTGCAGGTGTGAAGTGGCTGTGGCCCGAAAAAGTGTATTTTTGTAGCCATTGAAAATGATTTCATTTCAGTTAAAAGTAAAAAACAAAAATCAAAATCGATGATCTTATCATATAATTAAATCATAACATAACATACAAGCAAAGATTTCTTACTTTTAGACAAAATTATAGTTTTCACAATTGCAAATTAAAAATTTGATCTACCTATAATTTCAGCATTAAAATTACGGCTAAAATGAGTCAATATTTATAGTCTTATTTTGGTGTGTGATTTTGTGTGTTTGCACTGATTCAGTAAAACAAATTTGAATTATTTTAATTCTGATTAATTTGAATTTTAATTTTAATCAATTTTGGCAATTTTTATAATTTATGGTTTATTCTTTTTTTCTGCTTTTTATATTTTATTTTATTTTAATTAATTTCGGCACCATGACGGATATTGCCATTTTCTAGAATATTCTATGATATTTTTAATAGTTTTTGTATATGATTCCTATTTCTTTTAATTTTAAGTTATTTTCTTACTATTTTTTAATGATTTAATTTTCTAAATTTTATTTATTGGTTTAGTTGTTGACATCGACATTTTCAAAGAATATTCTCGCATTTTTTATCATTTTTACTATAATCTTAATTTTTTATTCGTTTTTCACTTATTCTGTGGAAATTTTTTCATTCCCACCTTTCCTTTATCACCATTATTTTGAATTTCTTTATATTTTTTGTTATTTTTCTATGCTATATATATGTTATATATTGTACCATACTTCTTGCTCTTGTTATATATTTTATTTTTGTATTCTATCATGTTGGTGTTGTGTAGGTTCTTTTACAGGGGTTTAGATGATGTTTTACATGTTTTTATTTTAACTTTACTTAGTGCTGTATCTGCATGCTATTTTACTGACGTATTTCGATCACGTTACTTCTATGTGGGCGTAAAATTAGATTTTGCCCAACAGACGTCTCTGCAACTCCATCCACCGATGATGCTGAATCTTTCTATGAAATGTTTCCCCATGGCAGTGACCCTCCTTCCTTTTTGGCAGAAGTTGAAATTTGTAAAGAACTACTTTTCAGTATTTGAGAAGAGGCTCCTGCGACAACGAATGAAATGGCCAATTATTTAATCAAAGAAAACCGTAAAAGAAAAGCAAGACATTACTTCTTTTTTCGGGACTTTAAAGTTAGAGGACGATATAAATTATTTTAACGACTGAGATATAGTTAATATTTTATTTTACATATCAAGTTTTTGCTATGCATGTTCTTTTGTGAGTTTTAGCTCTTCCAACTTCTTGAGACGCGTATCAATATTTCATCACTGTGCCATCTTCTGTCTGTAAAAATGAACGTGAATTCAGGCAGTTGAAGCTTGTTTTTGTCGTGTCTGTTCGATTTTCAGAGTTTGGAAGGATTTATCTTCTTAACTCACGAAAGTTTAAATTTTTTTATGGGCGAGCAGGTTGATTTTGATCTTGGTTTATATAGTAAAATGCAATATAAAAAAGAATTATTTGATTTTATAATATATTTATTTTATTATTTTATGTTTTATTTATTTTTAACCATTAAAAGGTTTAATTATATGGTTTATTTATAATATCGAATTTCATTTATATTATCGGTAATTCATTTATCTCTATTGATTATCATTTATTTTAATTATTACTATTCCAAAATTATTAATATATTAAAATTTATAATTAAGTTCATTTGTCCCCGGTATATTTAATTATTTATTTGTTAAAATTCAAAATAAGATAAAATCAATTATAATCATTCATAAAATAAATCATTAAGTGGATAACCTCAATGATTTGATTTTATTGGTTTTATACGTACACGTCTGTTTCCTCCGAAAAAGATCAATTTTTAATTTTTTCATATTTTCAATTAATTTTTTTATAAAGTTTTACTTTTTATAGATTTAATTTCACTGAGCATCCAAATTTATTTTTCACCTCTATACACAATAAAAATGAACAAGGGCGGTATTTAGCTCACTATGTAAACTTTATATAAAGAGTTACAATATTATTGAGTGCCCTTAGTTATTTCGAAATTGTTCAATTTTTTTATCACATTCATATTTTTTTTAAAAATTGGCTTTCAAAATGCGTATGAATGGGAACATATTTTTAATTAGAAATTAACTATTTAACAATTCCATATATACTTTTAATTTCACTTATATGAAAATACTAGAAGTTTCGCGATGTAATCAAATTTTAATTTAATCACCTTAGTTGATTAATGTAAAAATATTAATGCAAATAAAAAATCGATTTCGAAATGAAGTTACATTTATCATTTTTTTAATAAAATTCAAGTTGATCGTCGTAATATAGTTAAAATAAACTAACAATAACTATATTAATATTGTCTAAAAAATTTCAGTTAAAAAATTGAACTTTGTACTAATTTTAATTAATAATTAAAATATTACTAATTCTAAAATATTACAAATTTATTTAAATGAATTCATCTAAATATTTACCAATAAACATCTGATTAATTATCATTTTTACAATTTTAAATTTTCTTAAACAAAGAACTATAGAAATAGAAATCTAAGTTAAATTTTGTAATTTACTAAACAAACATGGGAAATTAAAACTCATTTTGTGTATAATTATTGACACTAAAGCGTAAACATAATCACAAATAAACTGACAATAGTTGGTCATTTTTCGAATATTTTTCTCATCACATTGGGTTAGAAATTTAAATAAAATACCTAAAGTTCTCTAAATATATAATCAATTGACAAATAAATAATAACAAATCATCTCGAAAATTTCAAAAGCAATACTTAAGGTTTCACATTATTAATTCACAAATTCAAAAGTAAAAACTAAATCTTTCAACTGTAACTTGTAATTGAGTACATATTTATATCACATCCACATTAATACTTACAAACTCAATAATAAACTTTATTTAATGTAGACATTTTATTACATGGCATATTTACGAGTCCAGTCTTGAGCTGTATCATTATACTTTTTCCTGTCATTCTTATAAATCCTTGCAATCTCCGGTACCAATGGATCATCCGGATTTGGATCCGTTAAAAGTGAACAAATAGACAATAGAACTAAACTCATTTTTAAATTAAATATTTTTATGTTGAGCTTTACCTTTAGAAATAGTTAATGCAGGAGACCATTGACCTCTCAAAATATCTAGACAGATACTTCCATTCGCATTGATGTTTGGATGATAGATCTTTGTTGTAAAGGTGACCTATACAATTTTTTAATATAACATGACTAAATGTGATTAAACCTTAGGAGGTTTAAATGGATAGTCTGTTGGAAACTGAATATCTAGAAAAAACACTCCACCATCATAAGGGCTGTCATTCTAAAGGGAAAATATATGTAATAAGTTTATGATAAAAACTATTAACTTACAGGTCCCATAATAGTAGCCTGCCAGTGAAATACTAAAGAAACATCGATAAAACCCAATAAAAAGAAAAACAATTTTTATATCCTTACAATCTTCGTGCATTGGTCCAGCAGAGCATTGAGCCGGTGGATCCTTTGCTAAATCTTGTAACTCCTGCAAAATTAATAGTAAATCGTCATATTGGGGAAATTATTGCAATTTAATATTTACTCGACCAATTCTTTTTAACGCCATTATGAAACGGGGAAGTATACAATTTAGCTACCAATAAAATAGTATTAGTGAATAACAATAATTGAATTATTAAAACAATGAAATTTATTAAATAATTAAATTAATAAATATTATTTTATTTATTCTTTGTAGAATAAATTATATAAAGTAGTTATTATATTATAAAATATTCATATGCAAAATGACTTTATTTCATCCAAAATTGTGAAATGTTAATTCGATTCAAATTATGAACTATTTGTTAAAAAATAATGAAAATATTCTAAGATTTTATTTTTTAAATTTGGATTAATAATTTTAATATTTTTTAATTCTAGTTAAGTTCTCTTTATTACATTTTTCTAAACATTTTAACATTAGTGACCTTTTAAAAACATTCAGAAGTCATTGTCGAAAATGATCTTTCATAATAATTGTGGGTTGTGGTCGTTGACTTATATCAGTATCCTTACCTCAACCACAAAGAAAATTTATTCCTTTTATTCATATAATTCAGTTATCAGCCGCCAGCTGAAAACATGATACAACGAACCTGCACCTGTCACAAGTGACGTTGATGATGTGTAACCTAGGTGACTGGGTTGATGCTTTCTTCGAAATTCCCTCTGCATCTGATGAATCTTTCCACCGACGTATTCGTTTGTTGTTGCGAGGTGGTCGTGCCCACAGGCTCGAAGTAAGGATTCCAGTTGATGTCACCTGTGTTTATTGTGACGGAACAGGTGGTAAAGTTCAGGGTAGAAGTATGCCACATACCTCCTTTAAAATGATTGGTGGCCTTGATAGTGATAGGCATTTGCGTAGGGGATGACTCTCACTGATCAAAACTTCATTCAACCGATATCGTTCCAGGTCTTCGGCCATATGGCGATTGACCAGCTGGAGTCTTTGGAGTCAAACTCCTTGAGTATAGCTTTTGAGTCAAGTTATCGGCTTGTTGCCGGGTTGTCTTCATATAGAATTTCAAAGGGTTATTTGAGGTTACACTCGGGGCGATTCTTGGTGCATCAGCCGTTGCTGTTCGGCTAGTCGGAGTTTCTTTAGCTTCTCCCGGGTGTCACGTTCCATCCGTTTGCGCTTGGGTTTACTAGTTTGAGCCGGTGGATAGATTTCAGTCAACTCGGTTGGCAGAGATCGGATCCGTTCAGTCAGCACTGTGTCGATGACCCGCTGATTGAGTTGGGTCTCCATAGTGCGCACTTGAATCTTCAGGGCGCGAATTTCCGTGTGGTCTTGGCCTGCTTGGGATTGGAGCTGCTGAATGAACGCCAATCGTTTCTTCATTTCGGTAGCTACTTCTTCCATAGTTATCAACTCAAGATGGTACCAATTCTTAGTTTTAAGGCTAAGCAGTTTAACTATCAATTATACCTATAAATGTTTCATTTTTTGAAAACAATAACACTGAATGGAATTGTCACCCAACGTACCATGCAAATATCACCTACTAATTGGTAAGATTTTAAAACGGTTATATTAAAATATTTAGACTATTTAGAATATTTAGAATATTAGAATATTTAGAACAGCAATTAAATTTTTAATAAAAAAAATTTTGTTATAACTAGTGAAAGTTACCTTTTATTATATCGGCGACCAATTTCGCCTCTCGCTCGGCTTGGAGCAGCTTCCGTCTTTTTGTCCGTTCGGCCTGTGTTGGTTGCCGACGCTTAGGGGTCGTTTTTACAACCGGAGAAGGGACCGGATTCGAGATGACAAAAGGCCTTGGGGCCGTTTGGCTGCCACCAGCGGTATAAGCGTCAGATATCGTGGGCGATAGAAGGTCGTCCACGCAACTGTTACAGGTTCGATTTTCCGACGGATTTGAAGGTGCTGATGGATGTTATCCCGGGAAAACATTGTCTTCCTCCGAGATGGGTATTGAGGCGATCTTTTTCGTGATCGTTGCCTGCATGTAGACCTTGTGCAGGGCCTCAGAGTGCTCCTTGACCAGCAGTCGCAACGAGCGGCACTCCTCGATCAGACTATCGCGACAGTGTTCGGCCCGCGACAACTTCATTCGCACTTCTTTCATATGTCCCTTCGAGATGGTCTGTCTTCTTCTTCAGTAGTCCTATTGGGGTCTGCAATATTTTGATGATTGGGTTCTTGTTGGAGCAGGAGAAACATGGCCGAAGAAGAGTCGTAGCTGTTGGGGTTTTCAACATTTCTAAATTAATCAAGTGGTAATAGGAAAGTTAAGTAACGAAATCATGGTAATGAAATTGAAAAATATCTATTTGCCCTTTATGATCATCGATAATAGATAGAAAAAAGAAGAAAAAATTTCCTATGCCTTCGCATCCGAGTGACCTCGCATTGTTGACGATACCCGCCATAGGCGCATTGTTCCGAACAAAAATCATTTTATTACCTTGAGTTGATATTTCAACTTACTAGTTTAAGAAATGTTTAACCGAGTTGTGTTATGGGTTCATGCATAAAATATCTAAATAATTAATTTAATTTATCAAACAAAAATTTGCTTAAACTACCTTATACAATGCATTCATCTTTAAAAATGTTCGGGTGACTTATATAAATTATTCGTTCTTGAAAAAATATCCCAATAAAATTATATTACTCGGTCATCACCAACGGTATTCAAGCAAATTTCATCACTCAATCATTAAAAAGAAATTCCAATTTAAGGGAAACGCATTCCCCAGATACCCCTGGGAATAGGAAATTGGCATCCTTAGCAGTTGCTCATTCAACAAAGATATATTCAAATAGACTGTGTCCACACTGAATCCATCAAACTCATTCGAATAGACCACATCCACCATTCAATTCGAAACCATTCCAACAAAGTCGACATCACCCCATCACTCCAATAATTTGTATGATTCCGTTGGTTACAGAAGGGATCACTGAAAAAATTTATTAATCATTCATTACTAGTTTTAGGATAAATTAATTTAATGTTGTGAAAATTAACTTAAAAGATGCATTAAGCGTGTTGACGATGATTTAAAAATAGAATTCTACTGCCTGTTAAGAAAAGTGGAGCGATGTATACAAATGGTATATTATTCATCGGCAAGAAAGGACTTATCGACTTAGATTTACCGATCATTTAAACAAAAAAAAACTAAAGGAAAATAATAATGTGCTAAACAACCATTTGAAATTAAGTATCAGCCAAACGCCAGAAAATAACTTATTAATCAAGGATTATTCCCCTTGTCAGACATGTAGAGAATATTTTATCCAACCAGTAAGGATAGTTTTTGCATAATTATAATATAACCATAGTGGACAATATATAGTATATAGTATATAGTATTATTAGTCTTTAAGAGTATGCTCTCTCAGAATATGATAACTACTGATAACTGCAGCCGTGCAGGCTTTCCATGCTAGTCCTTTTATTCCAGATTTTGTGAGACCAATTTTACGGAGTACTTGGTTATTATTACTATCCCAGGTACCTATTACTAAAGCCGAGATAGTAGTCTTAATCTTATGGGATTTTTCAGTGTCTATAGCCAGGTTAGTGTATTTGATATAGTTATTCTTTGTCGCGGTTTTAAAGTTTTCCCTTTGTTCATATGGGACTTTTATATCTAGAATATGGATGTTCTTATTCCTAGAAGATTTTATAATGAGATCTCGGTTAAGAGTCGAAACAACTCCTTGAGGTGTTATTTCAATATCAAGATGGAAGTTTAAGTTAGAGAGAAATTCGCATACAACTTCTGCGCGCAATAATCTTCGCCCGACAATGGTTGAAGATATGGGCCTGTGTTTCGGGATGAGAATGACATTGTCTGCATTGTATTGGTTAGAAAAAATATATTTTATCTCATCGATGGCAAAAGAGGCAGAGGAGTAGTTTTCGGGAAATGAACATTGAAGGTTAATAGAGAGTGGGTTTGAAGTTACCAATTCTCCTGCAAAAAGTTTGAGAATATTTGCCATAGTAGGTTTTTTGAAAGTATTCTCATTATTTAAGATTTTTGAAATTTCCTCCTTGGGGTCAAACTCGTACCTGTTCCTTTTAATAATTAATAATTCATTGTCATGTTTTTTCATCTTATGGATGATGTCAGACGGTTTTTTAGTAATATATTTTAAGGCATTAATTTTTTCGTTAATTTTTTCAATATCACAAAGGACTGTATCACAGTCCGTTGCATCTGTATTTAAATTTATTATAAGGCTATTGATAAATGGTCGATATTTTCGCACATCATCATTAGCCATTCTATTATTTATAATTCTTCTAATAATTATTTTAATTATATTAATTATTATATTTATCTGCGGGGAAGTGATTTTAACGTTTTTCATTAGGCATTCTATCATATGACACACAAAAAAGGCTGATTCATAAGGATAGTGACATCTTGGGTATTCAAGATATTTGATTTCAATATTAATAGGCGAGACCATTTTCTGAAGGTCAAGAATAGTGTTAAGGATATTATTCGCAAGAGTGTCATGTAAAGAAAGACTTTCATCTACAAGAGGGTCAATAAGAAGTGCAAGTTTGCGACGTTTGTCTAAAAAGAAGAAGAACCAATTATCTTTGCCATAACACATTGGCATGATCATTTCATTCCAATCAGAGAAATCTTTAAAGGGGAAAGATTCGAAGAAAGTTTTAAAGTTGTGTTGGATTAGAGCATTGCCTATATAAGGGTCTACAAAAATAGTTGTTTCTCTGATTGCAAAGGAAAAGATGAAAGCCTTAATTGTGTGTTGAGACCATCATGCTGCTTCCCTATCTACATAATTTGAAAAAAGAATATTATCTGGTATGTCTCTACTGTTAATTGTATCATTCATCGAAGAAATAACACTCTCCTGGGTCCCCAAAATATTATTGAATAAATAATTTTTATTAGTATTATCTACGTTTAGTACGCTTAACCCAGATGTTGCCAAAACTATTTTATTCAAAAAAAACATAAAATTAGTAAAATCTTATTTAAAGTAGCTAAATAAAGTTATTATACAAAATCAAGAATAAACAAAGAAGTTAACTGGTCAAGACTTGTAATTGTGATGTGCTAAACACATTCTTATTATAGATATCTCTAAATAACTAGCGTATGCAAAATAAAAAAAATATATAAGGAGCGTTCTTTTAAAAGGACGGTGGCAACATTTGGGTTAAATTGCTATGGTCATTAAGATCAATAAGGTTATTTTTTCTACCATCAGTTTGAGGAATAGGGTGTTTGCTTTCAATATGAGTTTTAGCATCTAGATATTGGATCCACTCTCCACAATAACAATTAATTTTCCGGTTAGCATCGAATTTTAAATTTTTATGGTGTTTAATCATATGGGCAATTATTGTAGATATTGGGGCGTCGGAATCAAATGAGGTAAAACACTTATTACAATTTTTGTTTAAGTTGTGGCATACAAGACGGTTTGAGGGAGCTATTTTAAGGGTAATAATTTTCAGGAGTTCTTTACTTACACTACAATGGTGTTCAAATTGATCTATGTGGTTATACAGGTTCCTCAGTATAATGATATTCAAGATTGATCTACTTCCTTCCCCCTTAGGTCTGCATTGGTAACAGTCTATGGGGGTGTTATAATCTATATCAATTTTATGGATTTCCCTCGCATGTGAAATTATCTTATCTATATCTATCGCTGAAATATTTCCACATAAGGCTGTTCTATGGTGTGGTCGGCATTGTATTTTACTGCAAAAATTAAGGCATAGTAGGACTCGGTCATTATTGTCATTTGCAATTGTATTTTTTTGAACTTTAGTCGTCTTTTTCAAGTCAATATTAGGAAGATTAAGACTAATTTTCTTACCTACAACTTGTAGACTTTTTTGGAATTTACGGTCTTTTTCTAATGTTTGGTGGTGGATAGGTGTGGACGTGGTTGCATACATTGACTTCCCATTATCAGATAATAAAGTACCATTCTTATTTATAGAAACTGAAGACTTTTGTTTGGAACTGTTAATAGGTATAAGTCTTTTTGGAATTGGAGTTGATCTATCAAAGTCTATATTTCTTGAGGAAGAGTTGTTTTCATTGCATTTGTTAAGAGGTGAAAAAGTTGAGGAATCTTCAAGAGGTGAAGGTCTATGTGAGGTATTATATATTTTAGATTCCTCCATTGATTCTAAAGGTATATGCTTGCTTTGCCCTAATGAGATTTCAGATAAAGAGGGTGAGAGGTCTATAGTTGGTGGATTTATAGAAGTATCATTTAAGTTCAAAGGTTCATTTGTTCGAGGTTTATCAGAGGTACAGCTGTCAGAGATAAGGACATCATCAGGGTCATTGTTGAAGAGATTATTTGTGTCTTCATTAGGTATATATTCTGTGATATCATTATTATCTGAATTTGGGGAATCAATCGTATCGTCAAACTGGCAACTTTAATGTGAAGTATCGATGCTGATTTTAGAGTGTTTCAAATAGGGTGATTCTATTTCAGAGTTGGAAGTTACTGACAAATTGCAATTCGATGAGTTATCATCACAAATATTGGAGGAGTAAGAATTAGGTTTGGTTTTATTATCATTAGTTCTTTTTAATTTCTTAAGCAGATTTTTATTAGGGCGAATATCCTCGGATCCTAGGGTTATGTATTTGTTCGGAGTAGTGGGGTTTACGCGAGGTGTTTTGGTTGCTGTGGTTTGATTTATTACTATTAGGGTGATAGGGTAAAATTTTTGGTTTAATAGAGGCTAAATTACAATTGATAATAGGTATTGCTGGTGGGGGTTGGTGTTGGGTATTCTAATTTGGCGTGAAGTATTGATGTTTGCCATTAAAGGTTCATTATAATTATAATCGAGGTTGTTAGTTTCAAGTAGAGGAGCATATCTATTATTTTTCAGTTTATGATTATTGATATTAATTTTATGTGGATTAATTTTTTCCGTGAGAGTGGTTACCCTATCTGTGAGTCGGTTATATGCGGAGGAGCTGGATCCATCATCATTTATGTTAATATTATTAATATTATTAATTATTGGTATATCATTATTTATTTCATCGGTAACGCAGGCCGGCAATTTGGGTATTTTCCCTTGTTTACAGATCTTTGGTTTGTTAATATGTTGGATATTATCTCTATTATCAATTTTTACTTGATGGCTATTTATTCGACCCGTTTTTTCATTAGTTTCTAGAGATTTTATGTTAGAAAATAGGNTATTCGACCCGTTTTTTCATTAGTTTCTAGAGATTTTATGTTAGAAAATAGGTAAGAGGTGAAATGCCTATAATTAACGGATAAAAATATAGAAGAAACTTTTAATAATATGGTAGTTATTAATTCGATTATTATTTTTTAAGTGATAATGTAAGTCTTTAAATAGGTTTCTGATTAATTTTTTTAGGATATCACGAAGAAAATTGTCGCCTATATCTGCTAGGTATAAGAAATTAATCTGATTAGCGGTTTTGATAGAGTTTAGTTCATGTCTTTCTAAGGTCCTTGGGCTTGGTTTGGTCGTGAGGATGTTATTTCTATTGAGGTTTTCAAATGTGGGGTATTTCTTATTAATTCTGTGATTGGTTGAAAAGTTATAATAGTATTTTTCTTGCTTAGAATTCTGCTCTAAGGTAACATTCTCTGTGAGTCGGCCACGTGCCTGCTACGGAGGACGAAAGAGTTTTCTGGCTTCATTGGATCTAAATCTATCTGGATATTTTTTAAACAAATTTAAATCGCTTTTATTAAAAAAATTTTTCTTCTATATTTTCTCCATTTTTAAAATTATTAAAATCATTTTTTTAGCATTATGGTCATAACTTTTGCCAGTCGTGTCTTGATCAATGAACCTTAAACACACTATGTGGTGGTGGGAATTGTCCACTTTGTCAACCTCAAATTGAGTACGCTTCTCGTAATATTTTAATTGAGACTTGTGTAGAAGCATTGTTAAAACAACTGTCGGAAACTTCCAGGGTAGACTGGGATTAAAACTGTCGAAGAACACCAACGCAAGGCAGTTGATTGAAATTATTTCTTTTATATTATGATACTGATAGTTCATAAGTAGAATATTAAGTTATTTTATTTTTAGAACATAATTTAAGAGATTAATTTGAAATTATAAAAGTACCACTTATCAAAAATATTCCATTTAAATTTTTATTCAATTTGTTTATATTTTAGAAACAGAAAGGACCATAAATTCTCCTACTTGCAAGATTTGAATTATATTGCAGTGTTGTAGCTACCTTTAAATTGTGTGTGGCAATTAGGTCATTTAACACGTTGACGGACACTTGCGTCTATAGCCGTCATATAGCCATATATAATTTTCCATCTGTCCGTCAATGTGTTAAATATCACGCGCTGTTTACCCACAATCTCATCCACTCGTAATGATCTTGAATAGATTGCATAATGTTAATGTCTGACAATTTTTTCGGTAGATTATTTTACCATGAAGAAAGCAAATGTTTAATTTTAATCAGACGGATTGCGAATTTGTACTACTCTACATCTATCGTGAGTAGATAGTGTGACTTTCATTCAATTATTAATTGTCTAGTCGTTTAATCTAATTAGCGGCCAGGTGGGTTGGCTAGCTGCTCCCTCGCAGCGTCAGTGAGATAGCTAAAAATTATTTTCATGGATGTTACCAACCCGACTACCTACTGTTGATTTGTATGTTATTCGGTAAGTTTCACTTATCAGCATTAGGCAAAATTTTGTGACATGACATCTGCTAATCACTTAGTCGGGTTACTCTGTCACTTAGCGATCTACATCTTATCGTCCATTTCACCGCTAGTATGGCTGATGAGTGTGTGAAGAAACTATCTGTTAATTTTAACTGAATGTGAGTCTATGCATCTGACATGAGAAACTATGGATAGGGGTGTTCTGGATGTGTGTGACTATGACTGTGGCTTTAGATAAAAATGAGTTGTGTTATAATGCCCTTTGCGTTATCAACGGAATTGTCTACGACGTTACTGATGGCGTGTAAATCCGCTTCTGGTTGGATTTGTGCTCTCAAGAATCTTGTGTAGGAGGAACGTGTGTTTGACTCAGAATCGGTTATTGTTAGATGGAATTTTTGATTCGACAAGAAGGAGTAATTCAATTTACAATAGAGAATGTTCAGATCAATTAGATTTTTTACTATGACTTTCTCTAAACTCGCTCTCTGGTAGTTTAACTTCGAACACGGTACTCAGAGATGGTGTCACAAGATCGTGTACAGGTGCATTGGATATCCTGAAGGGAGCTGGTTATTAAATTTCTCTGTTCCTTGCCATTGCTCTAGTCACAAAACTGCTTCCTATAATCGACACTGTATGGGCAATTTTTGGAATTTAATGTTAACCACATATTTTCTCAATGGTCAGGAAAGATTCGAAATCTCGGATACTACCACTCGTTTGGACAGATGGGGTTTGATTCAAGAAAACGGATGAGTAACAGAGAGCAGATGCCCTTAGCCATTGCGAGTGTTTTGTCAACTTCTTGGTCAGATGGTGATATTTTCATTTTCATATTTTAACTTTATCTGCATATTACCTTTAAGAAAAATCGAAATTTCATGTTCCTGTAGTGACAGAGCAGTGGAGAAACCACCACGAGATGACCCAATCCATACCAATACGACGCTGAAGTGTCATCTGACCTGCTGGCAGGAAGAACAACTGATGTCCCTCGAGCTTTGGCCTTCCGAACCTCAGTGCCGTCATATGTCAATAAAAATAAAATGTTCATATTAAAATTGTTCTTATTTATAATTAATTCTTTTAAATACAATGATTACGAAAAAATCAAAACAGAGTTCATTTCAATGTAAAGCTTTATTAAATACTAAGTATAAAATGTGAAACTTTATAAATATTAAAAGTATTACAGATATTAAAAAAGAAAAAGGAAAAAGGAACACGAACCATTCCTTCAATTTATACTTTAGTAGTTATGATACATTACATAAAAGGATGAAACAGATAGAAATTAAATTTTACCAAATTCTTTCTCCGAAGGATTTATAATAAATAACTGCGTCTGGTTTTCCCAGTGATTTGGTGATCTGGAACGTGTAATTTAGTCCTTGAGGTTCGTAAAGTGAATTGTTGTAGTGCTAAATTTGTTGTAGTTTGACATTAAATTAAAAAAAATATTGAAATTCATCTTGCCTACATTTGTTGTAGTTTGACATTAAAATTTTTTTTTCCATGTCTAGCTTATATAGTTTATTGTGGAATTTTCGGACCAATCAGAATCGAGGTACCGCAAAATTAATTAATTTAATTAAAATTTATATATTTTGTAATTTTTCTTGCCTTTTAGATTTTTTCTTACAATTGTATTAATTTTCTCTATAATTTTTTATATTAATTTCATATTTTTAGTGTCGTTTTCCTATTCTTATTTGTATTTTAATGTTTTTGCTTCTTTTAATTTATTGTTTTAATTCTATGTTTTTTTTGTTTTTTCTATATTTCATTCAATTAATATACTTATTTTATATTTATTTTAATTTGTTTTTGATTTTTGAGGTACTTTTTTGTTGTTTTCTTATTATTTTTCTCTTTTTACTTATTTACATTATTTCATGCTTTAATTTTGTTTTGTTCTCAGCCCAACAATAGCAGCTTAATTTAACAGAATTGAAACCGAGTGGGAAGATTGATGTGAACAAATTCAAATCTCACGAACATAAAACAATTTCAACAGTATCAGTTTAATTATGGTATTTCCGATTTTGAGTATAATATTTTAACATGAAAAATTTGGATGCGTGGCTGAAGTTCAGCAGATCAGTATCGATTTTGAGCACCGAATAATAATTATAGTAGATAAAATTGAATTTAACAGACACGATACAATATTGGAAAAAATACAATATTTGGAAACCCTCAAATGTTTACCTAGGTTTCCCGGAAAGGCATCCAGTACCGGACCATTTTCCAGAACCGGGATCCCGATGCCAGCACCAGGGTTGAGAGAAATTTCAAAATTTTTACCTAAAAATTAAAAAACCACACATATTTACACACATTTTTGAATTCATTATAAAACACAGTTGAAAACAAAAATAAATGAAATTAGGTAAAGACAAAGGAACTCAAATTGACATTATTTTTTGTTTATTTATTCATTTAGCTTCCGTCTTGAAACATCCTCTTAATAAGGTCAAAATGTCTGTGCTCTCATCACTTAAAGATGATCTGATTTTGGTCAACGTTTTTCGGCATCCTGAAAACACTCGTTCTGGTTCTACGCTTGTATGTGGTATTGAATTCAAATTTTCGTAACATCTCTCAAGATTAGCTCCACGTTTACATTCGACTTCGAAAATGGCCAATTCTTTTTTCACAGCGTTTGTTACATCTTTTGCTGTTCTTGATTTGGAAATTATTTTGGAATTTATTTCCTTATCGATGGCTCTAGCGAGCTTCTCTTGTATGGACAACTGCGATTCGACTTCTCCTTCAGTTGCCACACTGTCCGATTCGGATTCAAATGACTCATTGCGATCAAGTGGCTTTGTCAGCCCAGTAACCATAGAAACAATCGTCGCTTTTTTTAGATGTTCAAAATTTAGGAGAGGATCCAACTCCAATTCAGCATAATTTTGGTTACCTTTGTGTAGATATTGAAACAAACTTGAAACTTTCGTTTACCGTTGATTTAATCGACGTGAAAGTGTTTCCTTCAACCGAACGGCTAAGTCACTGCTGCCAAATATTTATCATGAATGTGATAAATATGTGACAAAAATTGTCAGTGTCAGCTGACAATAGTGTTGAGTCACGACGAAAGGGTGCTTCCACAGCTAACTTTACTTGTTCGAGTGTTGTTACCAAATTTTGAATCATAGTTGTTGGTCGCCAAAAAGCAATTTTCCCACTTTTATCATTACAGCGGCACCATCCGTCAAGGTGCATACAATATTTTCGTTTAAATGTAATCCGAAAAACTCCAGCTTTTCTTCAATAAGTTTCATGCAGCTTTCTGCAGGCAAAGATCCACGCACTTGAAATAGTCCTAAATTCTAAAATTTATTTTGAATGTGCACATTTAGATTAAAATTTTGACAGTTCTTGAATGAAATTCATTCGTCAAAACTGACGTTGAATTTCTTCCGAGAATTCAAGCTAAGTAATTCAAGCTTGTATTTTTGCTGAATCATTCGGCCATACTTCATGACCATGATCCATATAGTAGTAGTTGATTCTGGTACGTCAAATCTACGAGCCAACAATGATTTGCGTTCCTTCACCGATGTTATAAAAAAGCTGAATGGTAATCCATCGGAGGCTGTCATACGGGCTAATACTGCTTCCAGATACCTATCGTGATGAACAACAAGATAATTAGTGGTAAATTTTTTGCTCGTAAAAGCTTGGAGGTCATTGTGTTTTACTGGTGGTACTGCTAATGTGTCAGAGGCTAGTCTTTTAACCTAATTTATCACGATGAAGTGAGTTGCAATGTGCTTATGGAGGTAGCTTGTCGATACTCCCGTCGTTTTCAAAATTTTATGACATTTTTTACAATTGGCAGACTCGACTGATTTAGCACGTAAAAACATTTCCACACTGGAGTTTTTTCAATCAGATTTTGGCTACATTCTGCAAAATTTTGGATGTTGTTTTTTCAGACATGGCTGTTCCCTGCTGAATAGAATAAAAGCAATTAAATAATATTCTTCCTGTCGAATTGATTAAATTTTTACATACCCTTTCTCCAAACAATCAAAAGACAGGCAATAAAAACCATTAATAAAATTGAATAAATGAATAGATATTAAACTTCAAACTCTCATAAATGGCGAGTCATCCACTGATGCACACACCAACGTGTATTATAGAAACTTTTATATTTCTAATTTAGGTGTATTCAAAAAGATTTATGTCCATTTTTCACTCTCATGTCATTCATTTAGTAAGTTTCATTCTCATTTGCCAAAAAACTGTATAGAAATTATTCATTGAAATGAGCATTAATAATAACATATTTATCGAAGGTGTATTGCGTTGGTGTTGATTTATACTCTTTCTAGTGCGCATGTTATGTAATATACGGCAACTGAGCGGAAGACGAATAATTTAAAAATAACTCAGAGGATGAAACCGAATTGGCTACGCATATTGCAAATAAAATGAATTAAAAATTGGTACCAAATTCTGGTATTCTGACAATCTTAATCCCGAGATTTCGGTGCCAAAAAGATTCCGAGATTCCCGGGAACCCGGGATTGGATGCCTTAGTTCCTGGGAAATAATTAATTGGAATTCTGTAGATAATTGCCCTTTCAGAAACAGTATAAAAAGAGATCTCAGACAAACCGCCAGTTGGTCGAACAAAAAAAAAAGAAGTTCAAAAAGCCAGAGCGAAAGGTGCAAATAGTGACAAGTTGAAATTTATTTGAAATTGAATAAAATTATTTTGTGTTGCGTTTCAATTTATTTGGTTGATTCAAAACACAAGAACTCAAAGAGAGAAGTGACTTTTAAAATAAAAACCAAACAATGCTATAAAATAAATTAGTATTTTTTAA
>CAUHTR010002332.1:0-50000 GCA_959609185.1 Schmidtea polychroa
ACTTTTATTATTTAATATGATTTATATAATTTGACACCTAAAACTGATAAATGGTTGTCATTGTAACTACTCGGTTTCAGTGGTAACAATTGGCATATTAATGTTTCGCTACAATTTAAATGCACACTATTTTAATGTATTTGCACACTATAAATGCTAACTATAAATAATAAATGCTAACTATAAATAATAAATGCTAACTATAAATAATAAATGCTAACTATAAATAATAAATGCAAACTATAATAAATAAAAGCTAACTATAATAAATAATTGACAACTGGGAAACGTTTGATGAGTTTAAAATTAATGCATTTCTTTCATGGACTACTATTTTACCAAAAGATCAAAATGACTGGATTAACAGAGACTGTAACTTCCCTTCTTTTTTTAAAAAAATGCTTTGCAAACACATTGTTGGATTAGCTATTCGACTAAAGCTTGTAGCCCCTCCAACCGAAGCGAAAAATGTTCCAATTGGAACCAAAAGAAAGAGAGGTCGCCCTGCAAAAGCAAGAAAAGCATTGCTGTTGCAGTAGAACTAAAAATTTATTATATCTAGTGCAAATAAAATGCAGCCATCATACAAAACATTTTGTTAAACCATTTTTTAAATGTCTATAAATTGTTGTATTTAAGCATTCACAATAAATTGTAATCTCTATGCTTTTTTATTCATTGAAATATATCTGAAATTTTTATTTTATAATGTATAAATATTTTTGAAAATAGTGTGCAAATATTTATTTTTTAGTTTGCAGAACATAGTTAGCAAATATCGATTTTATAGTGTGCAAAAATTATTTTTTAGTTTGCAAAAATAGTTAGCAAATGTTAATTTTTTAGTGTGCAAAATGGGATTATTTAGTTTGCATTTAATTAGGAGCCTTAATGTTTTAAGCATATAAAAATTGAACCTACTTTTCCTAAAGACGGAATTAGTTTACTACTAAAAATTTTGATAAGTTTCGAAAATAGTTTGAGCTCAAACAAGGATTATCAATTGTAATGTTTAAATATTATTATGATCATATAAATATTTACAATTAATAACCTTAATTTATTAATTTTAAAAAATAAATTTTAAATTACAATTAATTAATATTAAATAGTTCAAAAATTATATTTTTAAAAATTGATGATTCTGATCTAATCAGAAAAAAATCGTAATATAAATTTGAGTTGAATAATTATTTGGATGGCAGTTGAAAATAAAGCAAAATAGTGAACTGCAATGTTTGTTAACATATTTTCTTTGACAATTAATGTCAATAAAATGTCTGTTAACCTTTTACAAATTCAATTTTTGTAATAATGTTAATTAAAAATAATATTATAACATTATAAATGAATTTTTGTTGTACCTGAAAACTGAAATAAGCACCCAATCACGGAATCAATAAATGAACCAATAAATCCAGCCAAAATACAAATAATAATTAATGGCCACTGAGAAGGTGCGTCGTGAAAATCAAAATAATTGCACGTGAAACAAATGCAGGCAAATGATGAAATACCAACAAGAAAACCACCGATTCCACTAGCAAATGACCCAACAATTGAAACTGCTCCATTCGTCCCTAGAAAATGTTCATTTGAAATTATTTAAAAGGTTTAAATATAATGGTTTCAAAAATGTCATCAATTATTTAATATTAACTTTAGCCTTCATAAAGTTTTGTAGTCATTTTTGACAATTAATACTATAATAATTGTCACTATATTTCGTCAATAAGAAGCAATATCTCGTAACTAATAGTACATTCCCAAGCACTACGTAAATATGATTTATACAGTAAGTAGAAGAATGGCAAATCATAAATGATAGAAAAGTCTAAAAAAATCGTCAGCAAAATGAACAACGCGACAGTCCTCTGTAGATAAATTCAAAGATAAACCCAATAATATGAGGCCAATAAGTTACTATAGATTTCATCGAGTCAACGATTAATAATCGTTCCATATTAGCAAAAAGAACAGCATGATGAATCCTCTCTAGTAAGCACATAACCAGTGTAGAAAATTTACAAACCTTATATAAGCAGTCATTGTAACAGCAACCGTATAAATAAAATGCGAGTGAGCGACAAGGACAGAACCTCAAGAGACAAGAGCATTTTTTAAAAGTACATGAACCCGCGGGGACAAAGACAATTTCTTAAAATTTTTAGAGTTCCCGCCAACGGAATTTATTAAACGATGGCTTATTTTAAAGCCCAGTGTAAGACCTTTAAGATGATATATATATATATATATATCTTACGTATCATAAGTAGTTATCAATAATTGATAATTAGCATCTTTTTTCAAGGTCATATAATTATTTTTCAAAAATATTATTAAGTGGTCTAACGGTGACCTACTATTTGGCATGCCAAAGTTATTGTTTCTCATTTTAATTCGTTGATCGATGGCTCATTTTCAACCTTAGTGCAAGACCTTTCAAATGAGCTATAGACATCCTTATTATAACTATTATTGGTAAAGATATTAACATTTTTCAAGGTCATCTTACTATTTTATTATTTTTTCAAAATATTATTTTTTCAAGGTCATATTTTTAAAATTTAAAGTTTCAGAATTCCCGCCAATGGAATTGATTGAACGATGGTTCATTTTAAAGTCCAATGCAAGACCTTTCGAATGAACTATATATATTATTACCATTATTATTTCTAAAGATAAAGATAAATTTCGGTCTTCTTTTTTAAAATATTTTTCAATAAAAATATATTTTAAATTTAACAAAATTTCTAATTAATCTTCCTCATAACAACTATTATTATTATTATTGGTTAATTATTAGTTTATCTCGCGTCTGTGTGCGCTTTTTACTTTTTGGATTGATTTGTGCGCACACAGACGCGGACAATTGTGGAATTATCAGTCAGTTTTGTTCTGTTAACCCTTTCCAGCCCAAATTTTTTCAAAACAAAAAAAAATATATGCAGTAAGTAGGTACCAAAACTACTTATTTTATCATAAAAATATTTTACTTCATTTTTTTTGTTGCCCCCTTAGAAAACTGTTAAAAACATATCTTTCTATAGTTCTCACTAGTTACTGCCAACCGTTTTGGTAGTAGAGAGAAAAAAACTGAGTTTTTAAACTAATGATTCCATTTGGAATCACTGGGCTGGAAAGGGTTAAGTGATATCGATTTTTGGGATTTTGAATTCGATTCGATTTTGTGAATTGGTCGCGATTTTGAGTTTTCGAATTCTGGAAGTTGTGGAATTTTGTTTAAATTGTAAAAAGGATTTTTGTGTTTTGGATTTTCTATTGGATTTAATAAAAATTGATATTCGGATTTTGGTTCTTTAATGACTTCACTTAATAACGATAATTACTATGCTAATCACATATCTCAGGATGGTAAATGTGTGACGTGCAAGGATGGATTTATTGAAAGAATTGAATCTGATAACTCAATGATAAATGATGATGATGCCTTGAATGTTTTTCATATTATTCGTCATGTTCCTGTTGGAAGTACTACAAACGAAACTGATGGTTCCTTTTTTATGACTCCAAGAGATCCTGATAACAGAAAGTGTTTTTGGCCAACTAATATCAAATTTATTTGGTGGATTGCTGTCGCTGGATTTTAGATCCGATTCGTCAGATTACATATTTTCAGATCAAAGTTTCGACATGTGTGTAACGAGTATTATGAATCAATTTGAACAGAGTGGTCCTCCACCAGCAAATGAGGCAGATATTGAGAAATTACAAGTCAAGAAAATCACCGCAGCTAATGATACAGGTTCAATTTGTCTGTCAGATTATGAGGTGGCCGATGAAGTTTACGAGTTGCTCTGTCAGCATAGATACCCTGTTCAGTGTCGAGAATCGTGGATGAATATGATAATGACCAATAATAATAATAATAATAATAATAATAATAATAATAATAATAATAATAATAATAATAATAATAATAATAATAATAATAATAATAATAATAATAATAATAATAATAATAATAATAATAATAATATTAATAATATTATCTTTAGAAATAATAATGGTAATAATATTTATAGTTCATTCGAAAGGTCTTGCATTGGGCTTTAAAATGAACCATTGTTCAATAAATTCTGTTGGCGGGAACTCTGAAAATCTAAATTTTAAAAATATGACCTTGAAATAAAATTTGACTTTGGGAAAGAAATTAGACCTTGAAAAAATAATAAAATAGTAAGATGACCTTGAAAAATGGTCTTGGAAAAATGTTAATATCTTTACCAATAATAGTGATAATAAGGATGTCTATAGCTCATTTGAAAGGTCTTGGACTAAGGTTTAAAATGAGCCATCGATCAACTTTTGGCATGCCAAATAGTAAGTCACCGCTAGACCACTTAATAATATTTTTGAAAAATAATAATAAAATAATAATTTTAAAAATAATATGACCTTGAAAATGACCTTGGGTGAGTCATACAACCTTGAAAATGTCCTTGGATGAGTCATGGTCTTTGTTTAAATGACCTTGAAAAATAATTATATTTTGAATAATTATATGACCTTGAAAAAAGATGCTGATTATCAATAATAACTCTAAAACTACTAATGATACGTAGCTTATCTTAAAGGTCTTATACTGGGCTTTAAAATAAGCCATTGTTTAATAAATTCCGTTGGCGGGAACTCTGGAAATTTTTAAAAAATGTCTTTCTCCCCGCGACATCATGTACTTTTAAAAAAAATTCTGCCGGGGGGTTTCGCGAGCTCGCATCTCACTACTAATTTAGATGTTTAAGATTAATTGAACCTGAATAAATATATAAAATTATAAAATCTGTTATTAGAAATTATTATTAATATCATGAATTGGCAAAATATAGATCTGAATTCCAATGTGATATAAATATCGTTGCCGGCGACACTGATTCGTTTTTGTCAAACAACAATGACAAGCAATTATGGGTTGGAGAAAATACTAGTCTCGCATTTGAGCATTATATTGGGGTTGGTGCTGTAGATAGTGACCAAGTATTTGAAGAAGTCGGGCCGCTATGTGGAGGTTTCAACCCGAACTTTGATGATGATGATTGGGCTGAATCAGATGACAATATAGAAATTGTGAATAATATAGATATTGAGTATGACTTTGATATCGACGATGTTTTATTAAAAAAAAAATTTTGCCGGGGGTGGGATATAGGGTCTTTGTCCCCTCGGCTCGTGGTTTCGCGGGCTCACATCTCACTACTAATTTAGATGTTTAAGATTAATTGAACCGGAATAAATATATAAAATTATAAAATCTGTTATTAGAAATTATTAAATAAGTTTAAATTCTTAGTTTATAAAAATTTGAAACTATAAAAACCAATTATAAACCTCTTGGGACTTTTTTAAAGCCTAAAATCAATCGAGGTTCGCTGAAAGAAAAGACTGAACCAATTTCTGAGGAAAATGTATCCCCACATGATGCAGCTAAACTAGATATTGCAGCAATTAGACAGCCAGATCCAATTGGATTCATTTGATAATTTATAGGTATGTCATATAACTGGACCCCAATCTCTGAAATATATAAGATACAGGCCAACGTACTGCAGCAACTGTTGGAAAAAACTTGAATCCACGTTCTTTGACCTCCTGTAAGTTTTAAAGAATTAACTGGATTTAACATTTTCAATTTAAAAAAAAAAGAAGTCTTAAATTTATTTACACAAATAAATGGTGAAGGATGATTTCTAAAGTTTCATAACATTAAAAGGGATATGAATCCTTTGCATAAAAATTTAATGAAATTGGACTTAATTATTATGTTTCTTTGCTCGCTTATTCCTTGTGTACGTTCGTATCTCTTTAACTTGATTGCAGTTGTCATTTAGTTTTTCTATTATTAGCCCGATATTGCTAGCTGTAATGTACAGTTATATATTTTATTTTTAAACAAGGTTTTCCGACGCCTTGTTATTTTATTGAGTGTAGGTCGCAATAGAAAAAGATTTAAAAAATACTATATAGCGATAATATATAATGGTAAATTATCGCTATACAAATATTAACAAATAAAATAAATCGATAAAAAATTCTGAAAACTGATTCAAAGCTTTTTCTGAAGATATTAAAGATCCTAAAGATATTAAAGATATTAAAGATATTCTTCCTGATTGAATACAAATCCAGAAATTACTGATTCAAAGTTTTTCCTAAAGATATTAAAGATATTCTATCTTATCGAATATTCAAATTACTAATTCAAAGATTTCCTTTAAGATATCACCGAAAACAATTAATAAAGGTCCTTTTTTATTATCTTTTAATATAAGTTTGATAATATTGTTTGGTAGTTTCATTTTGTTTATTGTATATATAATTAGTGAAATTCTACATACATTCACCCCAGCTGTCCCGAGACAGCTAATCTCCTTGACATATACACATCTATAAACATAAATAAATAGATATACATCACCGAACTTTTCAACACTAGTGTTTCAAGTTCTCCTATTTATGTAGCAATTTTTTTATTTTATTTTTTATGATTCTCTATCTCTACACATAATTCCCAATCATCGGGTTCTCGTAATACTTGTTTTGTTTGCTGCACTCTTTCTTTCATTGCGCCGTTTGTTTAATTATTACGGCAGTCTCCTGTACTGCTTTTCTAGTTTCTTTGTCCATCTTGAACTTGTTTCAATTTCACGTCATTTAGTAGTGTATAATTGTTCATTTTTCTCCTCAACGTTCACTTGTTCCTATTGATATCTTTCTGACTCCCTCATTTTATTTGTGCAGTTCTTTCCATTGTCCTATTTCGGTTTTGTAATATTCAATTGTTGTTCGTTTTCTCTTTCTTTTCCCATTCAAAGTTCTTGTTTTTTTCATTTAGATCAATACTTCCATCAATAAGCTTCAGGTATTTTATGGTTTACGCTTCTTGAGTGCCCATCATTTAAAAGAATGTCTTTTATTTTTTCCATTGCTTTTTGCAATTCCACTTCTTTATCGTTTATTTGTACAATACATAGATATTTATTCCTTTCGTTAATTTTTGACAATATTGAATTTACACTAGGACCTTGTTCATTATGAGTCCTGTTTTTGATTTCCGGGGAATAAGGTTTATAATTATGTTGTACGCATCGAATACTGGCTGAATGCTATTATTAATATTAATATATATTAGGGTTATCACTTATTGAATTTTTAAAAAAAGGTCACCCCGCAATTCAAATTACGTTTCGTCATTTATTCAATCTTGTTACTGCTACTACTAATACGTGTGGCTTTCCTGCAAATCATTTAAAACTTATATAGATTAGAAGTGTTTAGAACTTTAGAACATTTTGGAAAATAACAGAATATTTTAGAAGACTTTAGAACATTCTAGAACAATTTATAGCTCAATATATAGCTCAATATATAGCTCAATATATAGCTCAATATATAGCTCAATATATAGTAGGGTGGAGTGAAAATTTTTTTTTCTTAATATCTTGTTTGGATAGCTATAAAAACTTGGTAACACATGCAATTAGTAATGTGGCAAACAATTAGACAATTTAAAGCATATCTTGAGGTTCCACAATTGACCTAAAGTATAGGCATATTTCGATAAAAAAGCAATAATCTTTAAAAAAAACATTTTTTTATAAGTAACATATTTATGTTATGGTTTAACTTTTTAACAGTCTGTACATAACATTACAAGTAATAAGAACCATATCTGTGAAGGGAAACCACATGCAAACTGTCTAACATGTTTTTATAACTACAAATGATGTTGGGCTTTGGTGTCCAGTTTTGGCATTTTCGATCTCGATTCCAAGCGTGCTCTAATGAATCCGTCGCGTTTTTCTGGACCACACACCATTTCGGATGCTTCTGTCACTAGCTTGATATGTCTCTCTACTGCCTGGGTGTGACAAGGATAGCGGGCGAAATCCAGTCTTGGCGTTTCTTCTTCCCGGATCATGGTTAACAAAGTATCTTCGTCAATGTCCACTACGATTGGAGGCTCTGTGATCGGAGTTTTCTGCCAATCGATCATGTCTATGTAGCTAGTAGCTTCAAAGTTGATTACTGGCACGCAGAAAGATCTAACTGAAGTCGTACGTTTCTGCTTTCTGGATTTCAGTATGCGTCACAGAGCTAACTCGCGTATATCTGATCTTTCATCGGTAAGCATCGCAAGCAACAGATTTTCTGGATGACTAAAGATTGCGTTGCGTTGAATTACCGGGTCAACAACTTTCTTCAGCTCGTCTGTGAGGTAGCGTGATTTTAGTATCGTACTGTGGACATGTCGAGCGCCGTCTTTACACGAAGGGGTATTCTTTATTTCAAACCATGCAGGTGCATAAACTGTTACGATGAAGGTAGCAAGCGTCTTTAGTTCATCCGTTCTCGACGCACTTTACTTCTGTCAATCACTTTAGAAACATCATGTTCGTGGATTATTCCAACATCTTGAAGAACAGCACTGGCGATTCCTGCTGCCGCCCTGTCGGATACGCCATGTCGATCACACGCTAAAGCCAACGACGGTAGCTTAACTCTCATCTGCTTGTCATTCAATTTTCGCTGTTGTTTAATTTGGCTTATACAATCGTCATCAGAGTCATCATCGCCGGTATCCATTTCCTCTTCCATTCCAGAAATCTCGTCACAGACATCCGACTGTTTATCACCGATGTCATCAATGGCAGATTTGGTACACATCTGCCTCTGTGTCGACTCTTTACGGATATACCGCTTTTGTAATCTACTGGATTCAACCTCATCAACTCCAGCTATGATCATACTGCGTGAACCCCGCTGATCTTCTAGAAAGTCACGTTCAATTGTGGGTATCTTTCTTGACTTCTCACAGTGACACTGAGACATACAAGAGCACTTGCAGGAGCAAATGTCAAAGAGTTTAATCGATTCATCTTTAAACTGCGATATTTTCTCTCTGTATGGTTCTGAGTCCTTCCTAGATTTATACGGCTTCAGCAATTTCATGAACGTCTTGTGGTACACGTTCAACATTTCATGAACACGGCGGTGGCTTACATGTGGTATGGAAGCTTTGTCCCATATTTGTTCTACTTTCATTGACACTGTTTCTGCCACGTTGCGATGTGAAGGATCTTTATTGTTCAATTCGCATTTCAGTCTCTGCTTTGTCAGGTTGTAGAATTTCATAACATCTGCATAAGTCGGTAGTTGATTGTCGGGCATCTCGGATGGACCACCAAAGATGACACAAGACACTTTCTTTCTGGTTACAGCCATTGCAACTCTAAAAAGGAAAACCAGAGGCATTTTAAATCCATATTATTTAAATGCCATCAATGACTTCAATAATATGTTATAATATTACCTCTTATAATGAAGTATCGTAGTGGAGTAATTATTTATCATTAACAATACTACATACAGCGATTCAAAAAAAATACAATGTTATGCAATATGTATGCAATAATCCGTCTGAATTGACTCTAGAAACAGGAAGTGCAGCGTGTGAATGCGTAGAAAAGTGAACTAATAATGATCTTTTAGTTAACAGTAAGTAACGATAACGTATTAGTGGAAGCAAAAAGTTGCCAATTCCTTGTAATGAAAAGAACACCGGATAGCAAATACATTATCGTTTTCTTATCAATGGTTACATTTTAAAGTTGGTTGTGGAACCTCAAGACATTATTTAAATTATTGTTTTTCTTTACAGAGTACTTCATTTGACCTCATAGCAAGTTTTTATAACTATCCAAAGTCTACTAAGTCAAAAAATTTTTTTTCGGTCATTTTCACTCCACCCTAATATATAGCTCAATATATAGCTCAATATATAGCTCAATATATAGCTCAATATATAGCTCAATATATAGCTCAATATTTAGCTCAATATATAGCTCAATATATAGCTCAATATATAGCTCAATATATAGCTCAATATATAGAATGAATAAATAGCTGCTCATCTAATGTTATAGTTATTACAGAAGCAACACATGGCGTCGTACAAGCCTAGCAGTAGTAGCATTCAGAAGAACAAGGATGTTTTGACCAATAATCTGGTAAAATTTGAAGACTCTTGTAATGTATTGTAATTCTTTATTTTTTTTTGGTTTTGTTAATTGTATGGTCTGAATGCAAATAACAATTCTGCACGTTGCACGTGGAGAAGGTTTTTTATTTTTTTTTAAAAAAAAAACAAACTATATAGTGATAATTTACCATAGTAAATTATCACTATAGAAAATGAATTACAAAATTTAAAAAAGTCTATAAATAATCTAAATATAAGAAGATTGAATTAAACAGAAAATAACGCTAGTTTCAAGTTGCGTTACCTATTGACAATCGAATTTATTACGGAATCGAATTGAAAATCTCCCCAATCTTGGTACTGTATTATCTATTGACAATCGAGTTTATTACGGAATCGAATTGAAAATCTCCCCCAATCTTGGTACTGTATTATCTATCGACCATTGAATTAATTACAGAATCTAACGGAAGACCATTCCAATCCTTGTACTGCGTTATCCCTTGACGATCGAATTAATCTCGGAATCAAAGTATTAATTTTCAAAGTATTATTATTTTGGTTTTGGTTAATAAAAGTTTTGGTACAATAAGTATTATTATTGATTATTAATTTTATTTTTAATTTGTTACTATCTTATTACAAAACACAGCCTGTACCCCGATTGTCCCGCCACAAGTTTTAACGGAGACACTTTCGGGCTCATCAATTTTCTCATTAAATAACAATTCATCGAATAACGACCCCCAAACATAACATTTTCATAACATCCACGAAACTAACAAGTACATACTAACTTAACAACTCTCATAAAAGAAGAAGAATGGTCCCTTTGGAACAATATTCACTGGAAGAAAAGTGCAGAATGCCTCTCCAAAAGCAAATTATGCTCTCTTTTTAATATATATATATATATATATATATATATATATATATATATATATATATATATATATATATATATATATATATATATATATATATATATATATATATATATATATATATATATATATATATATATATAAACGTGAATCTCGTTTATCCTTGGTTCTATTTTTAACTAAATTTATTCATTCGTCCAGATGCGAATTTGTATTAGATTATAGATCTTTTTTGTTGTATTTATTTAAGTGTCACTTTATCCAAGGGTACTCGTAGTTGGTTGTTAATATTCCGAGCGGCGTGTATATTTTTATTGTAGTTTCAAATTAATTGAATAAATTACTAATTTTGATCTCATCTTTTATTTCACAATGGTATACCTATATTATACATGTAAAAGTTGAGTAGATATTCACTTTATCCAACAATGGTACTTTGTTAACTGCATAAGGTAAGTCAACTTTGATTCCCTTTACAAATGATATAGTATTTATTAGAACTATGGTAATCAATAACACTTTGCCCATATATCCCAATGGAGTTCTTTTTGAATTTCTGCTGAATGCATATTTACTTTCAACTATCTTTGATTTTGACCGTAACTGACGTTTTAGTTCGGGTACCTTTTTACATCTATTAGCATGAAATTATGCTTGCTTCTGCTTTCTTATTGTTAATAGAGCGCAACTTTAAAGTTGTTGCCGTCGCATCACACACTGTATATGGACCTTTAAATGGTCTCTGAAATTTTGTTGACAAACCTTTTACTGGTTCTGGACGATTGAGATAAACTAAATTCAATTGTTAAAATCTCAATTTAGATTGCTAAGATTCCCGTTTTGATCACTAAAATTTCTATCAAGTCTAAGGGACTCATCTATTATAAATTCGAAACAATTAGCAGTGGTTGTAAAGCGCAACGTAATATTCCACTTGAAAATCTTGTATTCAATGAACCAGAATCGAGAAATGTAAATTTATTTCTTTATTTTTATTTGCATTATGTAAATTTAGTTTTATTATGTAATATTATAGTATGAATCAAAATATCAAATATTATTAAGACCGTTTCCCTTTTCTCATTGTATAATATATTTGCATTCAGGAAATAAGTCAACTAAGTATGAAATTTTATATTTTCAAGGTTGTCATTAGGATGGAGAAGTGAATTAGATGTATTCTTGGCGGATTTATGAATAGAAGAAATAGGAGTGATTGATTGTGTACAGCTATATTCCCGGGAAGTGTTTAGATCGAGGAAATGATTGAAGCATCTTGAGAACCGATAGCGATTTAGTCTCTGACATGAGACGGGAGGTATCGAGAGGGAGAATATTAGTAAATTGGTAGATAATTAGACTCCATCATAAAGTCTTTGAAAATGTTTCGGGGGCCGGATGTATTTAGCACGAATTTATTAATATATATTCCAATAATATATCTTTTTATTAGCAAAGATCATTTAAATTTGCATGATTAGGCATATATTATATATTATATACTATATACTAGTTGTTATTGGAAGGCAAAATATACAAACTATGAAAATACCCAAATTTAACTTTAATAATCCCATATTTATAGTTTATTTACTCGCACAAACTCTGGATTGTTCGAATTTATATTTTTTATGCTTCTCAAGTTTGCATATACTACTCAAATATACCCAACATATCAATATCAATCTTGTTCTGGTTTTGGTCTGTGTGACATTTGACACTTCTTATCACGACATAAATCTGAAATATTTGCCTTGATAGTTGATGTTGCTACTCGTAATTCGTTTGACAAGTTATCATCAGTGAGCCGACATCTGTTTTTGCACTTTGTTTGTTTCATCTTAGAAAAGAATTGTTCACAGATGTAAGTGCTGGGGAAAAGTGAGACCATTTTCAGCGCTTGATATCGGATTGATGGAAACGCTTTCTGAGAAATGTAGTTTGTAGAATTGAATCAAAGAGACGTCACGAAACTTTCTTTCCAGATCGCCATTACGCTGCAATTCAATGAGCTCCATTTGCATTGATTCTGGTGCTGTCTCAACATTAACACTGAATGGTTCAGAAAATAGTTTGAAATCATTTTCATGTTCGGCAAAATCAGCAAATCTTGAAGAAAACTGTGTTTTCAATGCAATTATGTGTTCATTAAATTTCTTCGTGTTAGCTAAATTTGCATCATTTTTGCAATCAGTTAAATTTGGAAAATGCACCGTAATGTCCTTTGATAATTGATTCTCCCATAGTTTCAGCTTTGTCTGAAATCCTTTGATATGATCGTAAAGATTATTTATCAGTTGATCCCGGCCTTGTAACTTCGTGTTTAGATCATTCAGATGCGTTGTGATGTCAACCAAAAAGGCCAAGTCAAGTAGCCAATTTGCATCGGATAACTCTGGAATTGGTTTCGACTTCATCTCCATAAAAAGTTTAATTTCTTCACGAAGGCAATAAAAGCGATGCAATACTTTTTCTCTGCTCAGCCAACGAACTTCGCTAAAGTAAATTACATCCGAGTATTCTGTCTCAATGCTAGTGAGAAACTCTTTGAATTGTCGATGATTCAATCCACGTGATCTTATGAAATTCACGGTTTTCACAACAACTGTCATCACATGGTCCATCTTTAGTTCTTTTACACATAAATTCTCTTGGTGGATTATGCAATGTGATGCAATTAATTGCTCACTTCCTTTCATTTTAACAAGCTCCGCCTTCAATAAACCAACTACTCCATTTTTTATTCCAACCATTGCCGGAGCTCCGTCTGTCGTTATTCCTGTTAGTTTTGGAAGAAAAAGCCCGTTTTCTGCCAATGCAGTTTTGATTTCATCAAAAACATCTTCTCCAGTTGTAGTCCCTTTCATGCTCGCTAATTTCAACAGTTCTTCCGTAACGTGGAAGTCCTGATCAACCCCACGCACAAAAATTGCTAACTGCGCGGTGTCTGTCATATCCGTGCTTTCATCAAGGCATATTGAATATGCTTGAAATAGTTCAGCTTTTTCTTTCAAGATTTTTTCAATGTTTTTTGCAATATCATCAATTCGTCTTACGATTGTAAATCGAGAAAGGCTGATATTCGAGAAAAGTTGTTTTTTTTTCGGGACAGATACAATCCACAGCAGCATCAATGCATTCTTTGACAAACTCCCCATCAGAAAACGGTTTCAGTTTCTTGGCAATTATCTCACTTATCATGAAACTCGCCTTCACAACACACTCAACCTCTTTATTAACTTTGATAAAGAATGTCTGTTGCCCTAGAAGTGCTTTTCGAAGAGATTCGATCCTATCTTTCCTTAATTGTCCCTGTATCTGATCGAACTTTTCTGCATGCTGAGTCTGGTAATGCCGTCTTACATTAAATTCCTTTTTAACGGAAATTGATTGCGAGCAAACAAGACAAACGAGCATATTGTTTGATTCTACAAACAGATAATCCGATGTCCACTTATCATTAAATACTCGGAGTTCACTGTCAACTTTTCGTTTTTTTGTAATAGTGCTCATCCTCAACTGTGGTTGAAATTGCGTATTTTTTTTTATAATATAAACATAAAATTATAAGTTTTGTTCATAGAGGTAGTGAACATAATTTTTGATAATTGAACTGTTGGCTAAAGGAGTTTTATTGTACAACCTCACCTGCCTAATAATATGACAACAAGGGCATTAATGCATTCATTCCAGTCACACTCATCCTCACAGTTAAGAGAGAGCTACTAGTACATCCTAACCTCTCCTACAGGATTGAATAAAGGCCAGCTATTAGAGTAGCAGTAGCACACCAACGAACTTGGGATCATCTTCAGCCCTGCACAATTATACGCTCTACATGAAAGTTGGAAGTTTCCTTAATAGAATATAACTAAATACTTCACAGTGAGGTGTAAATGTGGAGAGGTGACCGGAAGTTTACTGCTGCACCACCACGCTTATATTAAATGCGTATTTGTACTAATGGTGTAGCTCTAACGTCAACTGCATATATTCCTGAAAGCTTATCAAGGGCCTGGTTATATGGTGTGGATCAATGGACACTGGGGGCCGGTCAAAAGAGGCTCGCGGGCCGTATGTTGCCCATGCCTGAATTAGCTAAACATCGATAATCGTTCGAATATCGCGATCACTCACGTTTATAATACTGTGTAGACTTTGAGAAAATTCGTATGGACAATCAGATGTAAATTTCCGTTGTTTATTTGAAATTGCTGTCAGTCATCCCATAGATTTATCGTATCGTTACATTGACACATGGAACCTTTCACCCACTCAGTCATATCCACCTAGATAAATCGAAATAGTAGCTGCCGATCACCATTACAATTTAATCTAAATCGGATGTGTCACTAACACCGAGCGACAAACAATTACTTAGAATCACGACTTCGCAGACATCACATAGCATAAACAATTTTCGGAAACCGAATGTCAGTTTTATTATAGTAAACAATTAAATGTCATCACTAATTAAGCTTAACCGAGGAGAACTGTCTATTGCTATCAATAATTAATGTCACCGTTTAATTAACCTAAGTGCCTTTGAAATGTGTATTACAATCAATAAGTAGTGTTATCGGTAAATTAATTTTAACTCAAATCAGAAAATGAATAAATTAGATGAAACGTCGATTTACGAGCATACTGTGTGAGATGTGAATTACAGCAAAGATAATCTTTAATTCAAATAAAGGGGATGTTATCCCTTATTTTTCTAAGGACATAATATTCTATTTCTATGCTACTAACGGGTTCAGATTTTTACTAACTTATTGGTTAGACATCGCGGCTTTACTTTATTACATTTTTCAAATATTACTAATTTAGATCGTAACAACACCAAAATTTGAATATGTGGACGTTGTGAAATGGTTACTTCTTTACTGATATTCTAACGGGTTATTTTCATTTTCAGGGTCCCTCTACCACCGCGTTTACAAGGCTTGAAACACACCTTCGCCTATGACGATAGGTCTAGCAGGTTCGAGCGACACCCGCCTTGCAATGTGCGCAAGGAGTGGGACTGTGGTGTCCAGAGTTCGATTCTACTGGACTCTGACGACGAGTAAATGGACTCTAATTAACACAATGTTTAGCATACACTTGTCTTTATTTGATTAATGTTTCTATTGGGATGATCGGTTTCCGATATTTAATTCACCTCGATTTATGCTCGGTGTATTAGAAAGGGTGGTATATTTATAATCCTCATCGTGATTAGCCTTTGTTCCTGCGGGGAGTTGTAGCTACTGCATAGACGAAGCTTTTACTTAGTACCCTAATATGTTATTTGACAATTATTTACTTACTAATAATTATTGTCATTTACCACATTTTGCTACTATTTATTTTCTTGCCCAGGATATTACCAACTTAATTTTACGCTAGCCTTTTTAATGATGTTTCCCATCACAGTTATGGTTGCGCTCCCCCCCCCCCATTTTTATTTACTTATCAAGCTACCCATTTATTCATTAATTCGTTTGTTTATTCTCATTTCTCTCATTTTATATTTATTTAATTTGGTCATTTGTTTATCAATTCTTATTTTATTTAGTCATTTATTTATAATACTCATTTTGTTTATTCGTCATTTATTTATTCATTCATTTTATTCATCAATTCACCTATTTATTTATTTGTTTATTTATTTATTCTTTTAATTTATTTATCTTCCGAGGACGAAAAAAAGAAAAAATTATATTCTTGGAGGGCAATCGACCATCGAATTAACTTACTAGCTGAATCTCTGTGTTTCATTAACCATTGTTTTGGCATGGATTATGATCCGTATAAACAGTAAATTTTCTGCCCAATAAATATTGTCTAAATTTAGTAATTCCATACACCAAAGCAGATAAACCATGACTAGTGTATCTCAAACACGAATTGACGACATAGAGATCGAATTGAATAGTCTAGAGCAGTGGTTCTCAAAGTGTGGGTCGCGACCCACGATGGGGTCGTAGAAATTTCAAGAAAACGGAAGATTGTAACTAAAAAAAAACATTAGGTTGGCTTCAAAATAAAATATTTTTTGAATATAATAAATATTTTATGTTATATTACTATTTTCATCGGCAGAATATTTGCTAGGGTTAATGAGGTCGCTAAGTAAAAAAAGTTTGAGAAGCTCTGGTCTAGAGAGNCTAGAGAGTGACACGAGAAAAATCCAATCACTAATTCCAATTATACGAGATGATCAACCAATTTTTACGACGAATTTTTTTCGCACAACGTTGTTATAATTTTCATAAATAAAGATAGAGAATAACATAAATAAACCTAAACCAACGATCTCCTGAGTTAACCAAAGTCGTCGAATTTGTTTATAGCAAGCCGTGTACGTCGATGTAAATATTGACACTAAGTTGAATTTAAGTGAATCCACCGGAAAAGAGATAAAAGTTATACTAATACGGAGAACTAAGTTACTGAGATCAATCAATTGACGTCCAATAACGATCATACGACCCGACAGAACGATGCACACAAAATAAACAATAGAATTTTCTCGAATAACAAATCTTAAATCAAAATATTTTAATTAAATTTACACATGTAAAGTTCCATGTTTTGACCACTCCTATCTGATCTTTTCTGATTCTCTCAATAAGAAAAATAATGTAGTCTGTTAGTAATAATTTAAATTTTGATTTCCTAACATATAACTTTCAAATAATGTAAAATGATGATATAAAATTATTTTAAAATTAATGTTGATCAAATTTCACCCCAGTCAAATTTACAATTCTAACGACAAAAATCCGAATAAACATTCTGATTAATGATGTAGTATAGGAAAGGGAAAAGCATGAATGATAAATATCCATCGAATGTTTAGCGATCAGTTTCGCTGTGATGCTGCGATAAATCTTCTTAAAAACTTCATTTCTAGAATGTGCGAGCCAAATCTGCCGCCAAAAGGCCTTCAACCATGCTTCTCCTGCGCGAGCAAAAACGCAGATATAAGAAAACTACACGAGTATATTGGGACATTGAAAAAACGGATCGAACATTATGAGTGCACATGGTTCTCTCCACCGCAAATGAAGGAGAAGGCCAAGGTATTACGGCTGGAGCACTGTCGGGACAGTCTCCTAGAAGAAAGCTGATGTCAACGTTTGACCATAAAAGCCCAGTCTGAAGTTTTGCATAAAGTATATTCCGAGGCCGAAATCCAACGGAGAGTTAGGGAATACCCAATAAAAGATGGGACCAATATATTCCCGTTACATCATCAAGAAGGCGAACCACCGTTACCAAAGACTCGTTGTAGTGGACACGGAAGTCATCTCCCACCGTTGACGGATCCAATTCTATCTGGATCATCCAAGTTAAACAGTATGTCTACAGAAACCACAGAAACCGCATCGATGCCCATTCCTAGCAATATCCCCCTCATCCCATCTGCCAAGAAGTGAAGACGCCCATCGCGGGCCGAGAAAAATCAAAAGCGAAGGGATACGATCGCTGCTCTAGAAGCATCCCTGTTCGCTGCTCAAACAGTCAAAGAGCAAGCTCCAAAGATAATTGTACCTGTTCCGAAGCAGAACTTCCGGATAATCCCAACAGAAATGTCTCACATGAGTGAAGATGCCCGGCTTCAGGTGGACATCGACGCCTTGTTAGCCGAGGGCGAAATATTCTAATGTGTCATTATTCAAGCCACACGAAATCAATCCATGCTCAAAGATTCGCATTCCCGAATAAAGCGTATGACTGTACTCTGTCTGTACTCTTGATGAATTACTCACTTGTGATTTGTTGTATATTTGGCGTCACTCAATAAAATTTATTGACGTTGAAATTGATAGAGTTATGCTTGATTGTTTTGAATTTATGTTTGTAGTTCATGGGAATTTATATAATCGAGAGGTTCAGTTATAGAAAGACGTCCCTTGGACCAGGACGCCGGTTTGTGTAAATGAAACGAGGTAAGACCTTCTACGGCACTCTAGAACCCGCACTGTGAACTCTACCAGGAGTAGTTCTACCATAGGAGCTCACCTGCTGGTAGATTCCGACGTGTTACAACCCCACGGGTACACATAAGGGAATATGATTCATAAGTCATGAAGGTTATCTAGGTCATTCTAACTGAGCGTGTAAATATTTTTCCTTTCCCCTAGGTAACCAACATGTATATGCTATGACATTTCTTTATATGCTCATTTTTTATAAACACTTTGTGATCTTCTATGGTTTATTTTGAAATTTGATCGATTTTTTATTCTGGAATTTTTTGTTTTAATGAAGTTAAGGATGTTTTTGAAATTGCAAAAACATTTTCTTTGATTTGAAAATATATATTCTTTCTCTATGGAATTAATTATTTTTGGAGATTTAATTAATTCGATATTTAAAATGTTTTATGATATTAATGGCTTATTAATTGACAATTGTTATGATTAAAATGGGTCAGAAAGATAGCTACGAAGTCGATGAAGCTCAATCCATGTTGACGATAAAATATCACATTGATAAAACCTGAACATGTACAAAAAAATTTTAATTCATTGCCAATCGCTTTAGGCTCCACAAACGATTGTACTCATAATCGATACATCTTTTATTTTATATATTGCCCACCAATAATTTTGTTCACTTTCACCATAATTATTTCATTTTTATTATTTATATATCTTCAACAAATTAAATTGATAGAAAGTGGATATGTAAATCAACTGCGAAGACCTATCAATGACCTTTGTGTCGTCGGTTTGAAAAACGAAAATGGTATGTATTTTTTTCAATAAAAAATCTGAGCATACCAGCTGAAAATAGATAATCTATTCTAACGATAGTATATTCAAATTTGAATGTATTACATTTAAATTAAAACCGAATGCATGATACTACTACAACGCTACATGTTATTTGTTCTGTGGCTGGTAAAATTGAAAATATTAATAGTTTAGTAGTGTGATTACATAATAAAAAGAATAATTAAAACAATTTTATTAAATGTTTATAAATTTTGATCTATTGATAATTTTTTTCAAAAATGTCAATATTTTTATTTAGAACTTTACTAATTCTATTTAAAATTCTATTTAAAATTAATTTATTTAATGTAATGTTATATTAATTAACAAAATACACTTACCTTGTTTATATTCATCTTCAATCGTTTCTTTCAGTTTTCTTCCAACGTTTGTTATAAGAGTGCCAAAAATGAAAAAAGTTAGCAATGCAGCAGTTACAGTGTAAGAGGAAATAGCGTGAAAATAACCCACGATTAATCCTAGAGAAGTTAATAAAACTGTGATACAACAGTAACTAACCAACAACCGCTCCGGATAAACTTAAAGAGTTCTTATAATATCCACTTATAGTTAAAAATAATGAAATCCCTATAGCATAAAGCGACTTTATAAAAATTATCATTGCTATTGTGCACAAATATCACACAATGATCTTTAAATATTGTAGCAATGTAAAAATTTAAAACAATATGTATTTAATTAAATTTTACAAATTTTGTTAAAACTTTCAACAATTTTAAACCTAATTTTTTTAAACTTATTTAAACAATCTTATTTTATTTGGGTTTTTTCTTTTAAATTATCAAATTGAAGATATACTGCTTTATCTAAGGACTTCCTAAGTTTTTAGGTCTTCTTACCATTTATGGTAGACAAATTTTGACAGGATCATCTATTGTATAGTTACTATACTATAGTATATAAAATATATACAAATTCCAATTTTACTAACAATGACACAGAATTTATTTGATATTAAATACAATTTTATTACCATTTCACTTAGACTTCATGAAAGATACTGAAATACTAATGGATAAATGTGCTTGTTTATTTCTGCATAAAGAATAAAATCTGGTTTTAGGTTGACTACTATATTGTACATTCCCAATTTGAAGTTGAAAAAGTAGAGATAAATTACCTAATTAATTTTCCTCCAAATTGCATTTAAGGACATTTATTGCTAATTTCTATTTTAATAATAGATACTTTTCACAGAAGAACTTCGCCAGTTGCAATACCTTTTTAGGACCAGATCTAATTTCTGGGTTTTCTATATCAAAGATTAAATAATTAACCTGAAATAAGTCTCATATACATCTACTGCTTCTCATTTAACTAATTGTTTCTTTATGATATTCATAATTTTCATGACTAAAAATCAAAAGAACTGTTCCTTTCAGCAGAAATCAATTTGCGAAGAACTGGTTCCTAGTTGAAATTCAATTTCTACATAGTTTCTAAATTAGATCGATCATCAGTGCTCGTAAAGGAAATATATTTAATTATCAGAAAATTTTTCACTGTAAAACCAAAAGAAATCTAGAAATAAGAAATTCCAAATCTGGAAATCGAAAAAAAACAGAAACAGAATTCGGAAAGCCAGAGCAAAAGTGACCTTTTCGGCCAAAAAAATTCACTCTATTTACATGTTTCTGAGTGATATATTTTTACTATTACGTTGTGGTCGTTCCAAAGTTGGTTTGTTTTCTGAAGCATCTGTACTTCCAGGGTCAAAATCACGTTGTCTCTATTTTAAAATAACATATCTTTAAACATCTTTTCTTCTGGTGATTCACCGTCTCCAATCACTATTGTTTTTAATTTGCACGGAAATTTTCGGATTTCATTTAATATAATAAAATAATATTTTTGATCAAAAGTTAAGATATTCTCTCACAAGATTTATTTTGGGCAAAAACTGAATTAAAACCCACGAAGCAACAACATGATTGGAAAGCGTTGGAAATTAGCAAGCAGACACAGCACAGGGTAAAGTTAAACGAAAACCACGTTAAAAACCAGTTGAATTTTAATCCAACATGTAATTGACCTGCATTTTTCAACAACCGACATGCAAGATATTATTATTTGACGAAATTAGCTTCAGAGAAAACAAAATTTGGTATATAAATATTGCAATCCAAGGATATAAAGTTGATAATAATGATGTGTATTCTCCTATTTGGAAAATTATGTCTGCTAGACTTTCACACTTATTTTAATAAATGTTGATATATTTAATAAATGTATTTAATCATATTTATTTTCATTTTATTACTAATTAACAAATAAATTTTAACATTAATGCAAAACACATGCAAACTTTAAAAAAGACATTCTATAAACAAACTTATATTATAGTTTTTAAGTGTTAATAATGACATTAGGAAAAAGTTAATATGATTAATTAATTATCGATTTATTTATTGTTCAGAATGTTTAATCAACTTTTTGTTGGAAAACTAGCAGAAATAGCCGGTGTAAAAATCGAGGAGATATTAACTGTTTCAAACGCATCAAATGTAGGCTGGACAGCTTTGAGTGAAGATTCGGGATTTGATGCCGAAAATTTTAATAAATGAATAACTGTGCTGATTATTCTGACTTATAAATATCATTACCGATGTCGGTCACATCTCATCTATTACTACCAGTTAGGTTATTTTCGATATCTTGGTTATTTTCGATATCCCCTAACTCGGGATAATTCTGAATTGAGGAGCTATAGTTTGAACCAACTAAGGCAGCTTCGTCAAACTCGTTGAAGTCCTCAAAGTAGTCGAAGCGTCTTTCCTCAGTGACCTACGACCCTTGGACGTAATTTTCTTTCGACCTCAGCAGCGGCCTATACTAATGAGTCATTTTGTCAAACGTCACCGATTGAAAATTCTGCAGTTCCTGGCCAGCAAAGATCTGGTCATTGGAGAAACTGGGGCGACCAATGTTTCGTCCCAGTAGATGAATCCTTGCACAAACTCGTCCAGAATAGCCGTGTCATGAGTGTGTCAGGTATTCTAAGGTGTCGGTTAGGAAGAACCAAAATCAAACTAAAACGACATACATTATAAAATAGATAGGTTAAAAGACTGTCTTTTAGAGTTAGTAATTAGATTCCGCATAGGTCAAAATTTTTGATGAGCACGATGAAAAACATTAATTATTGTAGAAAATTTAAAACAACATTTATGAAATGGGAAATAAGGCCGGATCCATAAGCAAAATCTTTGAAGGTAACATTAAATAACGTCAAGTAATCAGGACCAAAATTAATTGATCAAGTGGAGTAATATTCTAAGAAAGGGATAGATAATGAAAAGTTACGTAAGATCTATCCTTAGTCCTGACCTCGAAAATGAAAAGCCAATGAGGAAATGTTCTAGTGATTGAATCCACCTACTTATTGATCTTTAGCCAATGTATATATTACCAACATGGTTATTTCCAATGATACAAAGATGGTAAAAATTAAAATAATCATAAAAGCGTTTAAGGAAGAGTCGATATCAGAGCTATGAGCAACCCTAGAACATTTAAATGACATACCCCTTTTGGGCTAGAACCAAAAATTGAGAGCGTTTTTAATGAGTTGGAAATACATAACATAAAAACCGCAACAAGTTGAATAAATTTTTTGATCATACACAAAAATAATTCAAAATAAAGTACACAGCACATTGAGAATAAATAAAACACGTATAGTGCCAGCATCCCTAAAAGAGCACTCTAGAAGATTTACAACACCATATAACAGCTTGCCTGTTATATTTGGACTAACATACTACTTATGTTATGTTATTTTTCATTAATAAATTTTTGTACTTTCAATAAATATATTTTTCACATCCGATTTAATTTTGTTGTTGTTTTTTTGTTTTTGCTTCCAACTTAAAATTTTTTAATTGAGTGATTTTAATAGTTGGATGAACTGAGAATTATGCCATGTCATGGGCAAAGGGGACTAAGGGACGGTTTAATGTTTCAGACATCGTCAGCAGAGGTTCAGAAAAGAATTCCACAAGGGGACCCCCGAGTAAACAGCTGATACCTTTTTATGGAATGTAGTGCATAAGGTTGATAATAGTAAAAATGAGGTATATTTTGAATAAACATTAGTAATTAGAAATCTTTGAAAGAATAAGTTGAATATCCTCAAGTATTGCATAAAGTATAGAACGACATTTATTAACTAGGAAATAATGACGGATCCCTGCGCAAAATTTTCGAAAGTAACATAGAATAACATCCAGTAATGAGGAGCACAATTAAATGAACAAATAAATGAAAAATAGATAATGAATAGTGACGTATGACTTTCTATCGGCAGTCCAGAACTCGAAAATGAAGATACAATGAGTAGTTTTAGCAGTAGAGCTCACCTGCTTATTGATTTTCAGCCATTGTGTACATCACCAACATTGTTATCACCATGGGTACTCAGATGGTATAAAGTACAATAGTCTTGAAGGCTTTTAGGAAGGAGTCGATTCAAAATCCGTAAATAACCCTAGAACATTTAAATGACACATCCCTAAGAGCCAACACTAGGCCATATTAACAACAGTAATTCGTAGCCAAAATACTCACACAAATTATAATGAAACTAACACTTTAAAACATCCAAGATTTAAAAAATTGAACCAATTCGCCTTTTGAAGTTATCAATGAATCTGGTAAAAGCATAAAAAGCTTAGGTACTTTTAATAATTAGTATTTTTTACATTAATTTAAAAATAAATTCATTTCTTCATTTGTTTTAAATTATATAAATTTTAAATTCATATTGGTAAATTTATCTGTATATATTACAAATCATTATAAAGAGACTAAAATGTTGTATTTTGAAGATTTTATGGAAGGTATAAAATTAAAATAAATCAATATTATTTTTGCAATTTATTAAAATTAATAGATATCGAGGATCTTCCTTATGAATTTAAGGAAAATTTGACAGCAATTAGGCAACTTGATTTACAAGTACAAAGTAATATAATTAATAATAATCTTAAATATTATGGAATTTAAAGATATTATGGAACCTCTTGATTCGCGCTTGAACGAATTCTTTCAAAAATGTAGTCAAAATTCTTTATCAGTTTCGCAGCAAGTACAAGAATATGAAAAAATATTAAAAGTATTTAATCGACAATCAAAATTGTAGTTACATTTATTGTAAAAGGAATTTGATGAAGTTGAATCCAAAAATTCAGACAAAATTGCGATAACTGAACAGATGAAGGATACAGTATTAATTTAGTTTTGTAAATAGGAGTCAACTATTTTAGTTCAATAAAATGATAAAGAAATTAGACACTGAATTAAACAAATTCAAATTAGAATTAGAAGCTGATAATCCTGGTAGTGCAGAGACGATTGAATTAAGTTATAACTTTTTTTTAAAATGTTTTGTTAATTAAAATTAGTGGTAAATCAACAAATGAAATCTGGTGTTACTGATGGAATCCCAAGAGTTGAAAGTAATATTCCAAATAAAGTTGTTAATTTAAAGATGGCATAATTGAAGGGAAGCGAATGAAACGCGGTAGATTGACTTTTGATTCTAATATTAGTTTGCAACCAAATTCTGAAAGCACCAGAAAACTTATAAGGCCAAAAGATACGACTGAATCTTTTAATTACAAATCTGAAAAAATAGATGGTTTTGGATCTATTTCTGGTCAAAGTGATACGTTAATGACAACAGCTGTTGCAAATGGGTCTTTATCTCCCGCATCATCATTTATGGGTTAATGATACTAAATAATTATGTTTTTTATCGATTTTTCCAGGTTCTTTGAATACTCCTCATTCAATTAAACGAAAATTCGATTGGAAACAAACATCTTCAATCCCCACAGAAAAACTTGTGAAATCAGAAAGGAAACGGTAAGATTTTAATGGCTGTTTGTATATGTGAGATTTATTGTTAATATTAAAGTAATTTATTGATAATAATTTATGAGAGTATCCGATAAGGATGTCCTGTATATAGATGTTGAGGTTCATAGGACAGGGAGGTGGGAGGTGTAACAAATATCCTTTATATAAAAAGGCACCCTTAATCAATTATTTGCGCTTAATGTTTTTTACTCACATAATTATTCGATAAAACAAAGTTTTATGAATTCACATTTTTATATTACTAAAATCTAGTGTTTCTAATAAGAAATTGTTATTATTAGTTTATTTCAAAAGGACCCAAAAGTTACATCTAAATACATATTTCTCTATATATGTATGTGAATGAGTGATTATGGAATAACGCTTAATTGAAATCACCAAATGCTAAGTTTTATTATAAATTTTAATTTTGATCGACAACATGGCATTTTTATTTTAATGTTATCTGAAAGTCGACTTCCCCCTATCGAATGATGCATAGTTTGGACTATTAATTCTTTTTTCACTGTTATCTATTGTATAATAATAACAAAAATATAAAAGTTATTGAATTAAAATAAATATGAATGAAACCACATGTTTTATATAATACAATTGGATCGATATTTTAAAACTATTAATTTTAAATTAAAACTTTATCCACCAATCAGATTGCTGGGCAAATATAAAATTTTCTGTATGCTATACAATGCCTGCGTTTGTGGGCACCATTGAAATAATTATTTGTTATGATTACAAAAATTATATTTTTACATTTGCCTTTCAAAATTAGCCAATACAAATAGATTTTTATAATTTTTAGGCACAAAATAATGTCTGCTCTAAGTGAGGATTCTGGAAGCAATCTCGGAGCAAATGATGAATTTGGTTTGGACGAAAGTGGTAACAACAGCTCAGTGATAAATAATCCCGTCAATCCGTCGGTTTCTGTTTCGGAACCCGATACAAATCCCCGCAAACCCGTACCCAATGATGGGATGTCAGATGGGGGATCCAGTAGAACTCCAGGCAGTTTAAATTTCGGCATGTATAGTGAGCCATTGATATCGGGTTCCAGTACCATACAGCAGATATCACAGGACAGTCAAATGAATCTTGATAACGATATGCTTGGTTTTGATACAAACGAGGAGTTGCGTTATTGTTTCTGCAATGATGTCAGTTATGGCGATATGATAGCCTGTGATGGAGTGGGGTGTCCTCGGGAATGGTTTCATTATGGCTGTGTCAATCTCGTTGTAGCTCCCAAGGGCAGTTGGTTTTGTCGAGATTGCAAGACCAAAAACAGGCAAAGAAGAGGCTAAAAAATCGTCATTATAAAATTTATTATAAATATATGTAAATACTTTCTGTTTTCCGTTATTTTTTATACTGATTTCAATACTTTCTTAATATTAAAATATTTTTTGTAGATCTATAAATCTAAAGGAGGTGATCATTATTCTTATTTATCCTAATATTTGAAACGTAAAATTTATTATTTAAATGCAATAAAATCTCTCAAATTGTGTTGGAATATTTTATAATTTAAATTATCAAAAAAGCATCCTATGTTGACAATTTTTATGTACTTTCTTACATTACAAATTATTAATTTTATAACAAAAATAATCTTTGATTCATACCTCCACTAAAAGTGAAATCATTGTTCCAGCCTCACCAATAGTCAACTAATCAAAACAGTTAATAAATATTATTTTAATGTTACATTTTTAGGACCTCTGACTGCATTAATAAAATAACTTGCTGTTTTCCATCAGAAAACTTAGCTTTTTATGGGATAATTTCTATTTTACGTCTTAACATTTAATAAAGTTGAAAAAGCAGATTCGCAGGGGTATATTGTTGCAAATGACATCAAGGCTAAAAGTGCGTTGCTTGCCAAAAAGGATAGGAATGCATTTGCATATAATAAAATTCATCAAGATTTTGACTGGTGAATTTTTCTCCATTGCTTTGCCATGTAAATCGATAAGATCCTCCCTTTGCACGTTAGCATTATCCATGCAAAGGATATCGAATCAAGTGGTTATTTTTTAAAATATCTTAAACAAAATTTTTATCAAAAGAGTACATTTTTTAAAATATCGATTTGAACCCAGCCTGAGTTTACCTCGAATAAATTAATATTTACTGATGAGATTGTATTAAAAATTTAAGATATAACTTATTTAAATATTTCTATTAATTTTGTTTCTTGGTTTTTATTAGTGGTTTTCATCAATCTTAAACAAGATACTGATAAATTGTAACATTGTAGCTTTCATAAAAACAAAGTATTTACAAATAAGTTCTTTAATTCAAAGGTAGTATCACATCACATTAGCATCAAACGAAAGACACGGAACGCTGTGTCTTTTGTGAATTGTACGGTTGGTGTTCAAATTCTAAAAGTCTTTGTGGTGATTTTGTGGTGTTATAAAGAATGCCACACTGTATACCAAAGTGATATAACAAAATCCAGCGAAATAAAACAAGTAAAAGGAGTAAAGCAAGGATACACATTGTCAATAACAATCTTCAGTCTATGCATCCAATACCTGATACAAGCAGCCATAGATAGCGAAAAAGGCGTCCAAATTGCAGGAGAAAAAATAAGTATCCTGGCATATGCTATTGATCTGGTATTGATGGCACCAGAACACCACCTGATCCAGGAACTACTGAATATAGTTGTAGAACAGGCGAAACTAGCCCATCTAATAATCAAACCGGAAAAATGCGTTTATTACATCAACAAAAACGACAACGTTAACTAGGAGAACAACATCCTTTTAAATGGAATCAAAATTACGAAGATAAACGAAGAAAAATAAAGCAAAAGACATATTTAAATCACTCCTAAGAGCTCAACAGAAGATTGAAGCCTATAATACTTTTGCAATTCAAAATTTATATTTATCCTACAGGCAGATGAAATAACAAAAACTCACGCCGAAAACTTTGATGAGAAGATCAGAATGATGATCAAAGATAAAGAAGTACTAGACCTACAACATAAAAGCCCATTGATGGACGCAATATTCAATTCCCCTAAAGAGAAAGGAGGAATTGGCATAACCAAAATCGTTGACGAACAGATGATACAAGCAATAGCAAAATTCTTAAAACTGATAAACAGAAAACATATGGCAATTGTCAACATTATCACAGAAGAGCTGATTGATGTAGCTGAAACAAGATCAGAAAGTCACATCAATACATTACCGGGCGCATTAAAATGGTTAGATGGGACATATACTCATAAAAGATCAAGCTTAGCCAAAAAATCCTGGCTCGACAGAATAAAAAATGCAGTCATCCAACTTTATAAAGACCATAATATAAAGATAACGTTTATAATGAGGAATATTGGTGTTGAGGTCTGCAAATTAAAATAAAGTTAAATGAAATTTATGTTAAAAATTTAAATAAAAGTAAGTGAAAAAAAAGACAAATAAAAGCGTGATCATGCACAGAATTGATAGTAAAGGAAAGTATGATGGAAGCAGTATTAGAAAATGCCAAAAGCAATTGCGAAAGGCAAGAATCCGGAAATCCGAGAAAAATCAATAAATTGTAAAATCATCGAAATCGAATTGGGAAAACGGGACAGGTATAGATTAGCTAATTGTCAACAAGATGATGATTAGGTATTTATCAGAAAATGGTTAGGAAGGTTCGAAAAGCATTCAAATGTATTAAAACAGAAAACTTTAATTAATTAATTAATTGACTAATAAAAAGCCCGAGCTAATGGGAAACCCGAGCCAATGGAGAACCCGAGAGATGAAGGAAACCCGAGCTGTGTAAACAAAGAGAAAAGTAAATAGAAGGAAGATATGGGACCATTAGCATGAGACAATGATTAATTGGAAAAGAACAAGGAGAAGATAGTGCTTGCAGAAAGGCCGGACGGGCCATTAATTATCTTTGTTCGTTGGACCATTATGGGTGACAGCCGAAGCAGATATGTGGAAGCGAATGTCAAGTGAGAGATTGGCTCGGCAATAACCATTTGTCATCCCGATTTCGAAGAGCATATAAGGAAAGGGGAAATCGGAGCAAATCGGCATTTTGCCTCAGCTAGGGTTAAAAGAAATCGAGTTAGGAACAGGAAAAACGAATTAAGGAGATTAAGGAAAAAGAAGATATAGAATAGGAATACGAAAAGGTGGAAAAAGGATCAATTTAAAGAGAACAAGGAAAACGTTGGCCAAGAGAACCTAAGGAAATAAAAGGTGAATATTATCTTTTGTCAAAGCATCAACATCGAGCGGAGAATCGGTCAAACTTAACTTTGATTATTGATTGTAAAGTGTTGAGAAAATATTGTAAATTTTGTTATTCCATTATACGTTGGGTAGTTATTGTTTTGATTTAAAGAACACGAGGAGTCAGAAGTTACCGACTTATATTAACTAAAACCCAACATTGGAATAGGATGTAACATAAATGCAATACACAAGAAAAACCTGAGGAAGTCTTCCAACCTCTCCTAGATGAAGCCTCAAAAAAGCTGCACTGGATGATTCGCGAGGCGTATTTCCAAAAATGGACATAGACCAGCTGCCAAGGCCACATTCTCAGACTACCACAATCAGAATACACAGAATGTAAAATGCCTAAAAATCTGAAGGATTAGTAAATGGTGCTTCATAATTAAGGCTAGAGCAAACATGCTAGACCTTAATATGAAGCAATCCAACCAAAGAGGAAGATTGCGATTCACTAAATGCAGGAACTGCGAAAAACCTCACGAATCATCTATACACGTGCTAAACATGTGAGTAAGAGGAACAAGGATGAGGACAAACAAACACAATGAAATACAAAAAGCACTAGAAGAGATACTGAGAATCAAAGGACTAAACTTCGAAACAGAGATAAAACCCAAGGAGGCCAAAGAAATGCTAAAGCCTGACATTGTGGTAAGAACAAATAATGATAATCGATATAAAATGCCCATTTCACGAAAATGCAACTATAGAGGCATCCAGAACAAAAAATCAAACAAAATATCGAAAATTGGCACAAGGTATACAGTTAGCAACGAACATATACACATCAGTTGAAACTTTCGTAGTTTGCTCCATCGGAACATGGAATAAACGGAACAACGATATATTCAGAAAACTGGGCCTCAGATATGAAGAGTACATGCCCATAAAGAACAAAATGATAGAACGAGTTATCAAGGGCTCCAGAAAAACATATGAAATACCAATAACACAAGAAAACGTAAACGGATGATTGTGTTCGCATCCATAAAATGCCACAAGCAAATTCAATTCTCCATACAGTAGCTTGCCTACTGTATTTGGCCTAGCATATTTATTATGCTATTGTTATGTTTTATTAATAAATTTTTGACCCCCTTAATCTGTCTGTGGGTAGATTCTTTAGGCTCATTTGGTAAGAATGGTTTTCAATTTTCATTTCGGTTCCTTCTGATTATGATATAGTCAGGTAGACGTCCATTAATTCCAAAAACACTTTGACTTGGTGACAAATTTATTTCATCATAGATGACATTGCGAAGTCCAAGTAAAATTGTTGGAAGCTCATTTTGCCAACTTCTGGTGGCGTTATATGAATATGGCATGACTGCTTAAAGAATTCTGTGGAACCTTTCACCTTTTCCATTTCATTGGGAACGATATGACGTTGTGTGCTGACTTTCAAGTCCTTACTTGGTGTGACTAACTATTTTCATTTTTGATAGTTTTGCACCAATTTCGAATTTACGCCCGCAGTCGTGGCCGAACGTATTTCGATAATATTAGTTTCATCGCCGCATGTGCTTCAGGATGACATATATCTTGGAGCCATTTGAATTCATGTAGTCGGTGACTTTAAAGCATGACTATTTGTTGTGACCCCGTTAACATTCTCACAAATATGGGCAATTAACTTAGGATGACTTTTATGATTCCGATCTTTGTGATGATAATAATGACAATGACAATGACCATTTCATTTTAATTTTTGTTGTGTAATAACATTTAATACAGACTTGAAAATATTTATAGAACTTATTATTTGTCTTGTCATATTTTTATATTTTTGTGATTTGTTTTTAATGTTAGGGTTGATATGTTGATAAAAATAAATTTAAATAAAAATGAATATCCCTCATACATATTTATTGTAATTAATTAATAATGACCTTTTTGGGCTGATTAAAAAAAATATAATATTATTGACGGTAGGTGCTATACTAACAAAGCACAATAATAACAAAAATTCACATAATAATAATAATAGTAATTTATTTTCCTGCTGAAATTACAGATAAACTAATGACAAAATTAATGACAAATTAATGACAAATTTATTTTTAATGTTTCATAATTATTGAAATTATATTGTTTCTGTGGCAAAAATGCAAAATGGAACTTCTTTTCTAATAAACAGTCCAAGAAATTAAAGTAGCATTGTATGTCATTTCCGTTATATTTAACCTCGCATTTCCTTCATATTTATATCTTAATTAAATACTGTGAGACATGTTCTATTAGAGTTGCCACACGTCCTACTTTCGGTAGGACAGTCATACAATTCGGATATTTGTCCTACGTACGACTGTAGTATGTTATTTATTTGTCCTACTTTGAGCCTCTCAACATGTGGCAACCCTATGTGGCAACAAAAACATAACTAGTAGAATTTTAATTTGAAATAATTTTTCAACATTAACAGTGAAATAATTTAGTTAAAATCATTAAAATCATTTGATCATTATTTAAATATATTATTAAAAATAAATGACTTGTTTTTATTTAAATAAGAACCATCAAGTTGAGATATTAGGAACCTCAACAGATGTATTATTAAAGATGTTAATAATTATACTTTTGGCCTTTTCATAAATGATGTTAAATTCCTATTCTGAATTTATACGAATATTGCTAAGCACCGATTCAACATGTTTTACATGTTGAATAGCCATACTAAAATCTACATTTTCGGACTGCAAATATTTATATATTGACAGTAGTAGGATGTGTCACCACTGGCACATGTCACCTCTGGCACACCCCCAGGGGGGGTAAAAATTTTTTTTTTTCAAGGTCAAATTTTAAACAAAGACATATGACTCATCAAGGTCATTGAAACAAAGACCATGACTCATCCGATGATTCATCAAATTTCTCAAGGTCATTTAAACAAAGACCATGACGCATCATATGACTCATCAAGGACATTTTCAAGGTCATATGACTCATAATATGACTCACCGAGGTCAAAATTTTTTAAAGGTCATTTAAACAAAGACTATGACTCATCAAGGTCATTTTCAAGGTCGCATGACTCATGCTATGACTCATCAAGGTCATTTTCAAGGTCATATGACTCATACTATGACTCACCAAGGGCATTTTCAAGGTCATATGACTCATCCGATGAGTCATAAAAATTTTCAAGGTCATTTAAACAAAGCCCATGACTCATCCAAGGTCATTCTCAAGGTCATATGACTCATCAAGGTCATTCTCAGGTCATATGAGTCATCGCGATGAGTCATCAAGGTCATATTATTATTTTTAAAAAATATTATTATTTTATTTTTAATTTTTTCAAAGTTCTCGCCAACGAAAATTATTCATTGATAGCTCATTTTAAAGCTCAATCCAAGACCTTTCGAATGAGCCATATATCTTGTTATTAAGATAATTATTTCTAAAGATATTATTATTATTATTATTATTATTATTATTATTATTATTATTATTATTATTATTATTATTATTATTATTATTATTATTATTATTATTATTATTATTATTATTATTATTATTATTATTATTATTATTATTATTATTATTATTATTATTATTTTTATTATTATTATTATTATTATTATTATTATTATTATTACTATTATTATTATTATTATTATTATTATTATTATTATTATTATTATTATTATTATTATTATTATTATTATTATTATTATTATTATTATTATTATTATTATTATTATTATTATTATTATTATTACTATTATTATTATTATTATTACTATTATTATTATTATTATTATTATTATTATTATTATTATTATTATTATTATTATTATTATTATTATAATTACTATTATGATTATTACTATTATTATTATTATTATTATTATTATTATTATTATTATTATTATTATTATTATTATTACTATTATTATTATTATTATTATTATTATTATTATTATTATTATTATTATTATTATTATTATTATTATTATTATTATTATTATTATTATTATTATTATTATTATTATTATTATTATTATTATTATTATTATTAATCTATATACTCCGAGTCTATCCGACAAAATATTTTGTCCCCTTATGGGTAATGCTCACAAGGGTACTGTCACGCTCAACAAATCAACAAATCAACAAAACATACATTTATTTAAACAATAAAATAATGTAAAATTAACAAAGGTAAACTAAATATTGATGTACTACTATTCGCAGCAATATTGTTTGAAATTGGTAACGTTGAATTGATTTTCAGATATTCTATTGATCCTTTGATTGTTTGAATTTCTCTTAATAATAATTCAATCTTTTTTAACAAATAATCATGCTTCTTATCAATAATTTTCATATTCTTTTTATTTTCAGCAATAGAGTTATTGAAAACTTCAATATGTTCAATCAATTTAATTTTTATATTTTGTATATATTCAAATGTTAGTTCATAACTGTTTTCTAAATTCTCCAATCTTTGAGATATTCTTTTTCCTGGATGCTTTGACCATTTTGGTTTGTCGAGAATATATAAAATATCCATCAACTTGGCTGTATTCGGACAAACACATATTGATTTATTAAAAGACTCCACTGTTATTGTTGTATTGTGTGAGCACACACTCGTTATAATAATTAGCAATATGAATATAGTTTTCATGGTGTATCAAATCAAAACCTTTCTTTTACATTTATAGTCTATCAACCAATCAAAATCATACAGTATTAGTATAAATAAAACATCATATTTTAAATTACTGTAAAAATGTCTCATTTTATGGAAAATCTTTTAAGAGAACTCGTCAACAAGAATATTATGGAAAGCCTAAGTATCCTGGTCGATCGGACAGAAAAGATCATAGAAGGAAATCACATTGATTATGAGGATGTGCTCAATTCCGATTCCCTCGAAACGAAGAAATTCTATTTTAATAGGATTTTTAACTGCCTATGCGACGAGGAGATGAAGTGGACCCGAATACTAGTAGGGTTCGCTTATATGAAAATTATAATCGAAAGAAGTCTATGGGACTCTGAACATTATTATCAGTGGTCTCAAGAAGTAATACTTTTATAATCGATATTTTATTAATATATATTTTCTAGATAATCAAGTCAAAGTTTCAACCATGGATTGAAGCCAATGGCGGATGGGGCGTACTGAATCAACTCGCCAGAAATGCGAAGGAAATAGATGATCAGAAAAGAAAATTTAAAAACTATGTAAAACTTGCAACAGGTGTTGCTATTTTTTATGTTTTATCGCGATTTTTTAAATAAAAATTAATATAGTTATTTTGTTTGATTTTTTAAATAAAATTTTAAATAAATTTACAAACACTAATTAACTAAGATTTATTAATTAACACATTCGCAGTCGTCATCTCCACATTTCATTATATTTTCAACGACATGATCAATACAATCATTCGTAATATTATCTTTAGATTCATCTTTAGGTTCCTCTATAGGTTCCTCTATAGGTTCATCTATAGGTTCATCTATAGGTTCATCTATAGGTTCATAGATTTCCTCATCAATTTCTTGAGTATCGGTTTCTTGAGTTTCTTCCTCATCATCAAATCCTGTATCTTCACTCTCAACTATCCAGCCGATATTTAAGGCATTTGTAATAGATAATATGTCCTCAATTTTCACACCAGATATTTCTGCTAACTTTTCCAACAAAAAGTTGATTAAAAATTCTAAATAATAAATAATTCGGTAATTAATTAATCATGTTAACCTTTTTCTGCAGTCATTTTCATCACTTTAAAACTATATTATAAGTTTGTTTATAGATTTTCTTTGTTAAATTTGCATGTCATTTGCATTTATGTTGCAATTAATAAAGAGAAAAACAAATCTGACTAATACATTTATTAAATATAACATTAAAATATTTGTGAAAGTCTAGCAGACATAATTTTCCAAATAGGAGAATATACATCATTATTATCAACTTTATATCCCTGGATTGCAATTGTTATATACCAATTTTCATTTTCTTTGAAACTGATTTCATCAAAAGCATCATAAAATCTTGCATATCTATTGTTGAACCACGCATGTTGATTACACGATAGATTCGAATCTATCCGTTTAAAAACATCATCAATAGTTTTGACATCAATCATTGAAAGCGTGCCGGATAAGAATTCAAATTTAGTTGGAATTAGCTTGACTGGTGCAACCAATTTCATATTGATTTCTTCTTTCAAAAAATACATTTTGTAGTTGTGGAACATTTGAACTGGTTGTACCATTTCTTTAGGTTTTTCGGTGCTTGAAATTTTCTTGGTCATCGTGAATAATGAATAAATTTAAATGTTACAGGGTTTTTATACCTTTGACTCATGCCTATCAACCAATCAGATTATAGCATGTCTTTGTTTAAATTGCATTCAAAATGCATTGATGTTGCATTGTCACATGTTTTGTTATATGTTCTATTTATTATTATTTATGTGTTTTAATTATTACATGTTCTATTTACAGATTTATTATTAATGTGTTTCATTATTATTAATGTTTTTACTATTATTAATGTTTTTTCTATTATTATTATTACTATTATTAATATTATTACTATTATTATTACTATTATCAAAATATATAAAATATCAAAAACTAAATAACGAAAATTAAATAACATTTATTTGTTAAAAACATTCAAAATGCGTTCTTGATATGGTGGAAATCCCGAAGAGTTTTAACCAAAACCCATTCTACATATCGCTGATATCTTGCTTTGCAGCAGGAACAGCTATTATAACATAAATATTCTGGATCCACATGTTTAATTGATCGATTTATCTTGACATCCCACATAAATTGATGGAAAATCTCCAACATCTTTATCCCCGTCGCATTGAACACCCAATCGGGGATTAATTCTGCAGGCTTGTTGTATACTGCTGCATTGATTTCCAGATAATGAAATGCTAATTTCTTTAGCATGACTGCAGCATATTCTTCTGAAAAAATATAATATTTAAATTTGTAAACAAAAAATAAAAATTTACCATAATCATCTATTTCCTTCATCAAATTCACGGCGCTTGGTATTTTGTACATAGTGAAATAAATGAATCCTAAACAAAAAAACCGTTTGTTTAAATCAATCAATAACCAATTAGAAATTAACCAATTAGAAATCGACCAATGAAATTATCTCATTTCGAACATTGTCAACAAATTCTCTATACTCCAAATTTCTCAACCCCAACATGACAACCTTTCCACTAGCAAACACGTTGACACATATAGAGTTATATTTTAATAGTCTTAGTGCCGGAAACAATTCTGGTTCAAACATACATTCACATTTTTTCGACATGTTATATAGATTGATACTATGTCCTATATCCATAGTAACGGTAATTGATTGGATTTTAATATTATTTATTCGATATTGTAATTTATTAATATCCAAAGGTTTCTTACATCCCATGATTCTGCATTTACCAGTCTTGAAAAATATTATCGGATATTTCCCGCTTCTATCGATAATTTGCTGGGGTTTCCCTGGTGGGAACCTCATATTCGATACATCAAAATTTCCTCGATAATTTATATTTGCTAACATTATTAAATCATTTATGAAAATTAGTCTTTATATACAAATTGAGCACGAGTTCATTAAATCATTGAATATAAACAAATACACATATATAAAATTTTGAAATGGAATTAAGAAATGATGCAGTATACCAAATCGTTGGTCCGAGTGGTAGTGGAAAAACATTATTTGTTTGTAAATTACTAAAATCAAATTTATTCAAATCAAAATTCAACAGGATTTATTGGCATAGGGGTGCTGATGAAGAACATGGATTAACTCAATCAAGTTTCTGTAAATTAAAAAACATGAAAATAGTAAAGGGATTCGATAAAAACTGGTCCAGCCGATTAAAGAAAGGTGATGTCATTATTATCGATGATTTGTATCAAGAAGCTAATAAAGAAAAAGATTTTAATAATTTATTTACAAAGATCAGCAGACATGTAGGTGTAATAGTTATTTTCATAACACAAAATCTATTTCATCAAGGTGGTGCACATCGAACACGTAATTTAAATGTACAATATTTAGTCATTTTCAAGAATCCTAGAGATGCAACAGTGATTGATTTTCTTGCACGTCAAGCATACCCTAACAATCGTAATTTTCTTATCAGTGCATTTCAAGATGCTACAAAAATACCTCATGGATATATATTTCTTGATTTCACACAACAATGTCCCGATGATTTACGAGTAAAAATAGATATTTTCAACCCAAAAGGTGCCATGGTTTATAAACAAAGTTGAAAACCTCTATGAATAATAATGTTTCTAAAAGCAAGGGTGAAAAATATTAGGAAATTAAGAAAAGGTATTAGAAAGACTATTAAAGTTCCAAAGGTTCCACCAACAACTAGTTATACACCGTCTAAAAAACTTGTAACTGAAAATTTCTCTGCAATGAATCTTATTTCGAAAAATCCAAAACCTAAACGTAAAACCCGTAAAACCCGTAAAACCAGTAAAAAAGTAGTTAAAAATCATCGCAGTTTTCCATTTTTTAATGCATTGTTAAAGGCCCCGAGTATGAAAAGAATGAATATATTGCAATCATTCCCAAATTTTGTTGTCGATGATTTACTCAATATTATACTTAAAGTAGTCAAAGGCAAAATTAAAATCAGTAAATCAAAAAAGCATTTATTGAGCAAACATAGGAAACCATTGTTATCTTTAGTAAATAATAAAAATCGTAAGCAAATGAGGAAAATTATATATAAACAACAAGGTGGATTTATTGGTGCATTGATACCTCTGGCATTATCATTATTAGGTGGAGTTGTAGGAAATCAATCATAAACAATGGGTGCTAATCCTTCATTGCCCGACATTAAATTTAATTTTAAATCTTCTTGTTGTAATGGAGAAGATTTGGACGAACCCAGAAGACGAAGCCGGTTTCGGTGGAGTGGCAAAATTAAACAAAAGAGTTCCGAATTCGAAAAAAGAAACCCAGAAGTGGTTATCAGATCAGCTTGCGTACAGTTTGAACAAACCAATGCGGAAAAGATTTCCAACAAGAGAGTATAAAACATTCGGTATTGACGATTTATGGCAAATGGATTTGATGGAGATGATACCTTATTCGAAAATTAACAATGGGAATAAATATATTTTAACATGTATTAATGTATACAGCAGGTTTGCACGAGCAATACCAGTCAAGGCAAAATCTGCAGAAGAAATGTCCAAGGCAATTAATATTTTATTTAAAGATGGACATCCTAATAACTTGCAAACAGATTTAGGTATTATTATTATTATTATTATTATTATTATTATTATTATTATTATTATTATTATTATTATTATTATTATTATTATTATTATTATTATTATTATTATTATTATTATTATTATTATTATTTTAGGTAAAGAATTCTACAATAGCAAAGTTAAGCAAATCCTCGATAAACTGAAAATAAATCACTATTCGGTACATTCTCAATACAAAGCTGCCCATGTTGAAAGATTTAATCGAACATTGAGAGATAGATTAAAGAAATTGTTCGTGCATCAAGGTAATAAAAAATGGGTAAATGCTTTACCGAAAATAATAACAAGTTATAATCATTCATCACATCGAGGACTGAATGGATTGAGACCGGTTGATATTACATCAAAAACATCATTGACTTCTAAGAAATCTGTAAAAATTGTAAAACCTAAATATAAAGTCGGTGACCATGTTAGAATTAGTAAAATTAGTGCATCACCATTTATTAAAAATTTTGATACAAATTGGAGTGATGAAGTCTTTGTAATTTCAAAAATAAATACTAAACAGAATCCTGTAATGTATGTCATCAAAGACAATGATAATAATATTGTACAGGGGAAATTTTATGAGCAGGAATTACAAGTCATTCCTCTCCCAAAAGTATTTAGAATTCAAAAAATATTGAAAACTAAAAAGGTCGGTAAGGATAAACAATACTATGTCAAATGGCATGGTTATCAAAACCCTTCATGGATATCAGCAAAAGACCTAGTAAAGTGAATTTTTATACTATTTTGCCGAGCAATAGTTGTCCATTAATTCATCCAGAAAATCAAGCAAGCAAATTCATCATCGAACTCCAAAACCCCATCTATTTGGATAATGACTGGGAAGTTGCTCTGTTGGATTTTACATTTGTATACAATTTATTCCCAATCTATAGCAAATCAGTTATTGAATATAATAAGAAAGTAGCAGTAACGGAATATATTAGTGTTCTTATTGATAAAGATAGTTATAACTTGACGAGTTCATCGAAATCAAGGAAACCTATAATTTATGATGATGGCCAATATTTATACATGAATTGCTTGAATAAGCCATTCGAAATTATATTTTCTACAGTGACTGATGCTAAACGTCTTGGATTTACTGATTTACGTAATGTATTTAATGATACAGTCAAAATAAATCTCTCTACACTTCCAAAAACTAATAATTTAGTGGAATTCAAATTTAAGCTATCATACTTTGAAATAACAGAGCATGCATATACTTTTAAAGATAATTTATATATTACAGACCTCGAACAATTACAATCTTATTTAGGTGAGAATTGTAGCGATATTTTAACAGTTTTTGAGCTTCAAAAAGATAAAGTATTTAGATTTAGTATAAATTCTAATCTTAGTCAAGTTCAATTTGACTCAAATTTGGCAAAAACATTAGGATTGACTAAACCAGTATGTACACAAAATGAACAAATTTGTGAAGGAACAAACAAACCGAAAATTCTTAAACATCATCAGCAAATGTTCATTTACAGTAATATCGTGGAACCAGTTATTGTTGGCGATTCTAGTGTTCCTTTAATGAAATCTATATGGATTGAAAAACATGATCAAGATGAAGTTGTACAAATCAATGTAGAAAATCCCATGTATCTACCTGTTTCAACATCTTGTATAAACAATATAGAAATAAATATAAGAGATGATTCTGGTCAATTAATCGAATTTCCAAAAGGTTCAAAAACTCATTTGACATTACATTTTCGTAAAATAAATGGCTAATTCTGATATTATTAGTATGTATAGTGATAGCCAATCTGGTGGTGAATTACCATATTTTATTGGTAAACAGTACGGATCAGGATGGTTGAGAACAATTGGTAGATTTGCCCTGCCTATTCTTAAACGTATTGGTAGTTTTGGCATGAAAACTGCAAAAGATGTTATTATGAATGAACAGAAAATACTACCATCTCTAAAAACAAATGCTTTAGCAGAATTAGGGAAAGTTTTACCCGGGGTTGCAGGTATGTTTCAAAAAGAAAAACCTCCAGCTCCAGCTCCAGCTCATGCTCCAAAACGTAAAAGACATGGAATATCACGTATAAACAAACGAATGAAAGGACATGGAACTATATTTGCAAAATGATTTGTGGTAAATCTGAATTATGTATATTTGATAGACCGTCGCCCCAGGCTGTAATAGAATTTGGGGCATTTGAGGAAGTTTTTCCTATGAATTCAATTACCGATAGTAGAAATGATATCGAGTTTTATATTAATGGTTCGCAAACCGAATATTTAGATTTGAACGATACTTTATTGACTGTTCAGATTAAGGTTGTAGATAAAGATAGAAAAGTTTTGGATGCCAATGCAGATGTAATACCGAACAATTTCCTGTTTCATACTCTTTTTAAAGATGCAGTGTTGGGATTTAATAATATCAAGATTGAGGGCGGAAATAATACATTCATTCACAAGGCATTAATAGAAACTATTTTAAATTACAATTCCGATACTAAAAATACATGTCTTACTCCTATGGGCTATGGCAGTGATGATGAAAGAAAAAAGTGGGTAAAAGGCTCAAAGGTTTTCACCATGTGCTCATCATTACAACTTGATTTTATGGATCAACCGAAATATTTACTACCGGGAGTTAATGTACATATTAGACTGAAAAGGTCTGATTCTGCATTATCTCTTACTAGTGCAACTACTACACCAATATGTCAATTAGTTGATGCAAAATTATTGGTGAGAAGAGTACGAGTAGACCCCTCAGTATTAGCAGGTCATCAATTGGGTCTTAATTCAAAACATGCAATTTATCCATTAAAAACAAAGGAAATTGTACAATTTGCTATTGCTAAAGGTGCTTCATCATTCTATAAAGAACAAATATTTGGTGACAGAAGAATGCCTAATTTTATTCTGATAACATTTCAAAGTGAAGCACAATATAATGGATCATATACTGCGTCCAGCTCAATTTTCAAAAACTTTGGTGTTACATCATTGACTTTGTCAAAAAATACTGATTATAGAGAAACATATATTCAAGATTTCGAGAATGACAATTACTGTGCGACATATATGCAGAGTATTGTTAGAAATCTGGGTTATTTAGATAAAAATTTGAATTGCGGAATAACTCTTGAAGATTTTAAAAGCAAGTACCCATTTTTTACATTTGTATTAGCCCCTGATTTTGATTTAAATCAAAGTCAATTACCTCAAAATGGAAATTTTCGCCTGGATATAAAGTTTGCAAAAGCTATTACTGAACCAGTACATGTTATAATATATGGAGTATTTGAAAATGAAGTTCAAATTACTGCAAATAGAACAGTGTTGGTATAAATGTATATTGAAACACAAAAAAGTTATCATGGAGTAAGTTGTTTTTTATACTCTGGATTTATTTAAGTAGTTCTGTTCAGGTCAATAAAATCGGAAAACAGATATTGGGAAATGAATTTGTTGGAGTTTTTCCTCTAGATAAAATTCCATATTTGAGCAATAATCAAGCAATAATCGTCAATACTCAATCGTCTCATCTTGGTGGAGAACATTGGATAGCTATATATGTGAAACCTGGTAATATATTCGTGTTCGATCCTATGGGTTTTTATTACCCGGCTTTGTTGATATCAAAACTACAAACAATGGGAAAACCTGTTGTGTATAATAAAACTATGTTTCAAAATCCCTTGACCCAAACATGTGGTCAACATTGTTTAGCTTGGTTATTGTACAAAAAATTTGATGTTTAAAGAAAAATGTTTAATAAAATTTGATGTTTAATAAATGTATCATTTCCTTTGTTGTTGTGATTGTTATTATTAATATTATTATTATTATTATTAATATTATTATTATTATTATTATTATTATTATTATTATTATTATTATTATTATTATTATTAATATTATTATTATTATTATTAATATTATTATTATTAATATTATTATTAATATTATTAATATTATTATTATTGTGAAAAATATTATTATTTTTAATTAATTTTATTATTATTCAAATAAATATTATTATTTGTAACATAAAGACTACCTATGCCTGAAGCATGCACAGTGCAAGTTAACAAAGGCATGACTAACAAAGGCAGTCACATGTAATTTTGAGTGATTTACATTACATACATGCATGCGTGTGATTGGTTGAGAGAGTAAAATATTCAGTGTATATGTGTGTGTGTTCATATTCTCATTGGCTGGGACAGGAAAATATTCATTCTCTTTATAAACATCGACAAATCTAAAATTTGTCACAATTTTTCTAAATTTTTCAAAAATCACTTTAACTAACTAAAATGCAAAATAACAATTTACCTATTAACAATCGCATTTTGAGAAGTCTTTTGACGAATGGTAATTTATTTTATTATATTTTATTATATTTTATTTTATTCTTTTAGAACCATTCGACTGGTATGAAGTTACCGAAGACGATTCGATTTTAAATGTGGAAAATATCTTCGGTAAATTTATAATTTTAATTTTTATTAAAATTAATTTTTGCATTTTAGAAAAGGTTTTAAATAGCGACGACGATGATGTCGTTTTTCTTGGGCAAACTGATTCCCCTAATAAGATCTTTGGTAAATTTATAATTTTAATTTTTATTAAATTAATTTTTTCATTACAGAAAATGATAATGAAAATAGCGACGATGATGTCGTCTTTATTGGGCAAACGGATGCCCCTAATTATGCCCCAGTTTTCAAAGAAAAAAGTAAATTTTATTATTTTTCATTTTATTAAATTAATTTTTCATTTTAGAAAATGTTTCAATTGCCCCAGTTTTCAATGTTGACATTGATGCAGATGAAATTAATAATAATGTCAATGCCCTCTCTGAAAACAATAATGTCAATGTCCTCTCTGAAGATGAAATTGGTAATAATGTCAATGTCCTCTCTGAAGATGATGAAATTGGTAATAATGTCAATGTCCTCTCTGAAGATGATGATGAAATTAATAATATCCTGTCTGAGGATGATTCCGACATGGAATCCCAATGTAAGAATTATTTATTTTTTATATATTTTTTTTTACATATATTTAAAATTTCGTAATAACTTTTTTAAATATTTTCATAAAAACATTTTGATAAAAATTTTTTAAATATTTGGATAAAAATTATGATGATAAAATGAAACTCTTGAAGAAAATGATTTTATGATGAAAATATGCCAAAAAAAAAATTATGATGAAAAAATGATTTATGAAGAAAATGATTATAATGAAAATATGACGAAAATTTATGATGAAAATGATTTATGATTTATGACCAAAATTATGATGAAAATGATTTATTATGAAATTATGACCAAAATTATGATGAAAATGCTTTATGATTTATGACCAAAATTATGATGAAAATGATTTATTATGAAATTATGATGAAAATGATTTATTATGAAATAATGACGAAAATTTATGAAGAAAATGAAAATGATTTATGACCAAAATTATGATGAAAATGATGAAAATATGACGAAAATTATGAAGAAAATGATTTATGATTTATGATGAAAATGATTATATGAAGTAAATACTACGTTTTTTGAAATTATTATGAAAATATTTAAAAAAGTGATTACAAAATTATAGTTATAAAATAAATCCTTGTAGTTTGCAATGTGCATCTACAATAGTTAAAATAATAATAATAATATTAATAATAATAATAATAATAATAATAATAATAATAATAATAATAATAATAATAATAATAATAATAAAAATAATATAAATAATAATAATAATAATAATAATAATAATAATAATAATAATAATAATAATAATAATAATAATAATAATAATATTAATAATAATAATAATAATAATTATGAAAATGAGGAAAATGAAGAAAATATTATGCTGAAAATGCAGTGCTCATCCAATACATGTGCAAGTTATAACAAAGACATGACCTTAAATAGTTAAGTATTAACATTTATTATTATACAAGTTTTCATTACAAAGACTTGTATAATAATGAATGATAATAACATCAAAATATCGACATTGCGATATTTGATTTTTTATTATTATTTATATGTTAATGAATTAATTTTTAAAAATTAATTTATATAATTTTTTTTTATCAGGTTCTTTTTTCCCAAGATATTGCATGTCGTCAATCGGTCATGGTATTTCATGCTATAAAAACATGAAAAAATATTACATGCATAAATTTAATGGCATCAAATTTTTTATATGCCCCATATGCAAAACTTCCCAGAGCGTTAGATATAAAGAATTTTTTAAACAACATTCAAATCATTTAAATTCTTTTAAAGTAAATAAAAAAGACCTATTTAGGGAAATTAATAAAAATAACTGTGATATTTTAAATATTATACAAAATAAAACATCAAAAAATAAAACATCAAAAAATAAAACATCAAAAAATAAAAGACCTGCTGAAAATATAGAAAATAATATACCTAATAAAATTATTAAAAAGGAAGTCATCGAAATCAGTGATGATGATGACTCTATAAATATTGTAAAAATTGAAATTATACCTATTATAAATAATGAAATTATACCTATTGTAAATAACGAAATTATACCTATTATAAATAATGAAATTGTACCTATTATACCTATTATACCTATTATAAATAATGAAATTATAAATAATGAAAATATTGTAGATAATGAAATTATACCTATTATAAATAATGAAATTATAAATAATGAAAATATTGTAGATAATGAAATTATACCTATTATAAATAATGTAGATATTATAAATAATGAGTTGATTCAATTTGGAGGTTCTTCCTTAGAGAATGAACCCTTAATCACAATAAATTTAAATGGCGCTATCAAGACTTTACGTTTTGATGTATCAGATGCGCAATTAATTAAAATAATTTTAACTGATAAAATCAAAACGAAATTAATAAAAGAAATTAATAAAATGGGGAGCGTCAAAATTCAATTTGCGATATTAATTCGATTTGAAAAAGATGGTGAAATCCGTGACAATTACTTTTCTAATAATGCAACGACATTTTCTGATGACTTTTTAAACGAAGGGGTTCATAAACTAAATGAAAAAATAGAACAATTTACATATTTAGGCAGTGGATGGCGCGTTATCAACATTCTTGAGATACATTTTATTATCACTAAATATGAACCAATTAGTCGCTTGGCAGGACATCAATATATTAAAACCCCTTCTGAATTGAAAAATAAGAAAGCTATACTAAACATCAAAATTAGCGACGATAAATGCTTTCTGTATTCCATTCTTTACTTATTAAAGAAAGATCAAATAGGTGAAAATCCTCAAAGAGTATCTAAATATACTGAATTTTTGAGTGAATTAAAATATGACGAAGTCACGGATTGTCCCATGAAATTAATTAACATTCCTAAATTTGAAAAGAAAAACATAAATTTAAAATTAGCCATTAATGTGCTTTCATACACCCCTGATAATTATGTCTTTCACCATCCTCATTTAAGTCTTATCCATCGATCTAAGGTCACTGACGGAAACCCAATTTATTTGTTATTATTAGAAAATAAGGATCGATATCATTATACTGCTGTGACCAATATCAATAGACTAATGAACTGCCATCGGAACCCGGACTGTAACGTTCAGATAAGATGTCAATGGTGTCCACACTGTCTTAACGGGTTCCGATTAGATAACGCGTTTAATATTCATGTCGCATTATGTGCCAAAAATCAGACAGGTACAACCCTTTACACTTTACCCTCAAATAAAAATCTCGAATTTCAAAATTTTTCAAAAACAATAACACCACCTTTTGTAATTTATGCCGATTTTGAGTCGGTTTTACCCCCTGATGTTCGTCATCATCAAATTCATATGCCTAGTTCAGCAGGCCTTTTATTAATAAATAATTATAAAAATACTAAACAATATTTTGAATTTTATGGCCTTGACTGTATTACTGATTTTCTTAAAAAAGTTGAGGAAATTGCTACTACTGTTGTGATACCGTATTATGATATGGAAGGTAATAAGTTGATAGGACCGATGTCTTTCATTGAGGAACGTCAGTTTAAATCTTGTAGAAATTGCTACTTATGTAAAAAACCTATAGTAAATCCGGTAAGAGACCACTGTCATTTCTCTGGTAAATATCTAGGGGCATCTTGCCGAAAATGTAATGTTGCTCGTCGAATTTATCGTCTACTACCTATTGTCTTTCATAATTTACGAGGTTATGACCTCCACCATATTTTAAAACACGGTCTCAATGGCTTTCCATCTTGGGACTTGAACATAATTCCTACCTCAACCGAAAAATTTATTTCGTTAATTGTACATATTAATAAATTGGCTGTGAGATTTATAGATTCTATGCAATTTGTTAATTGCTCTTTAGCTAAGGCTGTGAAAACACTAACTTCTCTTCCTTTAACTTCGTCTGTCTTTCAAGGTACTATAGTTGACTGTAAAGGTATTTTTCCGTATGATTTTGCTACCTCGTTTGATGTTCTTGGGACTACATATGAACTACCTCCTATTTGGTCTGGTGTTAGCGAAGATGAGTACGCTAAGGCACAACTAATCTGGACGCAGCAAAACTGTATAAATTTGCGTGACTATATGTTAACCTACCTCAAACTCGATGTATTCCTACTCGCTGATTACTTTCAACAATTCCGGGCCAATGCCATTGCATACAATGGATTGGAACCTTTAAATTTCTATGGAATTCCCGGTATGTCATGGGCCTCAGCGCTTATGACATTAACGGAACCCATAGAACTTTTACAGGACATGGAAATGTTCAATTTTTACGAGGGAGGAATACGGGGTGGGTTAACATTTGTTAACAAACATTACACGGCTGCTTCAGATGATACAGAATTATTGTATATTGATATAAATAATCTGTATGGTTGGGCTCTTAGCCAAAGTCTTCCCTATGGTGATTTTACTTGGGTGTATGATGGCTTGAATGAAGTTTTGGATGAGTGTGTGAATGTTGCGGATATCGAAACACTTCCATATGGATATACTATGGAAGTTGATATCGAGATTCCGATTGATTTCCATGATTTTTTAAATGACTTTCCGATTGGACCGGAAAAGATGTGCCCACCTAACTCAAAAGTTGAGAAGCTAATGCTCACGCATTATCCAAAGAAGAACTATGTTCTTCATTGAAGGCTTCTCAGGCTTCATCTTTCACTTGGGGCTAAGGTTGTAAATATACACAGAGCTATAAAATATAAACAAAATCATATCTTTAAACATTATATCGATAAAAACACTAACTTGCGTGCTAATGCAGTTAGTGAAATATATAGAGATTTATTTAAATTATATAATAATAGTCTGTACGGTAAATCCGTAGAGAACCTTAAAAAGAGGATGAATTTGCGACTATGTAATTCATCTGAAAAATTAATTACATATTCGTCAAAACCGGCATTCAGAAAAACAATTGAAATAGCTGATGATCTGTTTGCCGCGCATCTCAATAATGACTCTATATGTTTGGATAGACCCAGCTACATCGGACAATCAGTACTGGATCTATCCAAACTACGGATGTATCAGTTACAGTATATAGAGCTACAACGATATCGGGATATTTATAATTGTGAAATTAATTTAGTAGCGGGTGATACCGACTCTTTCTTTTTAGAGGTTAAAAATTTAAAATTAGATATCTTATTACAAGCGATGATTTCGGATGACCTTTTAGATACTTCAAATTACGATCCCTCTCATCCTTTATATTCCAGGCGACTTGACTCAGTTATAGGCAAGTTTAAGGATGAGAGTAAAGGGTTAGGATATAGTGAATGGGTTTTCTTACGTCCTAAATGTTACAGCCTATTAGGAAATAAGTCAACAATGAGGGCTAAGGGCGTAAAATTACCGGCGACCGACATCAAACATCAATCTTATTTAGACTGCTATAACAACAACACAGTCATGTCGGTTCCTCAAACTAGAATAGGAACCCGGAATCATCAGCTATTTACTTTTAAAAACTCAAAAATAGCTTTAAATAATCACGACGATAAGAGAGCTTGGGTAGGGAAAAACTCAAGTTTTGCATATGGACATTATAGAGGGGTTGATGTCTTAGATGGTAGTGGTAATATCGTCATGCCTGAAACGGATCCTGTCATTCGAGATCAACAATTCGATCAAATATTCAATTCAATAATTTAAAGTTTTATTTTGGGCCAATTATTTAACATTGTGATTATATTTGTGTAAATACGATGTTGAATAAAAATTTGTAAATATGATGGCGAATAAAAAATTTGTAAATATTTAGTTATTTTTGTTTGTCAACTTTTTATGGTATAATTTTTGTGTTATAAATTTTATAATAATCAACTATGTTTTTAGTTATTTGTGATAGAAAGTTGAAATTATATAATAATAATAATAATAATAATAATAATAATAATAATAATAATAATAATAATAATAATAATAATAATAATAATAATAATAATAATAATAATAATAATAATAAGTAGGAGTTTTACAACATTTATTTCAAAAATACACTGAATGAGATTCATCGATTATGACACCACAACTCTGACATCTACTACAGTTTTTCAAACATAAGGAACAAATAATGATATGACCACAAGGCAGATATAGAATAGAAATTTCTCGAATTCGACATATACAACATGTAATAAACTGTTTTCTGACTTCATTCAGTAAATTATGTATTGTAATACCAAGTTTATATGCATTAAGAAGGAAGATTTCAATAAGCTCGCGATATTTTCCGAACCTGAAATCCATACATATCCAGAAAACCTTAAGCATGTTAATTTCTGTATGGTTAATATTATTTATAGATATTATACAGCTGGTTAATTTCAACATCGATATATTGAA